>CM040122.1:422831426-423070955 GCA_022559845.1 Amorphophallus konjac | reverse complement strand
TTGGCGGATCTGGACAGAGTGGGACACTACGCGTGGGGAGCGGCTCTGCTTGCCCATTTGATTGCTGATCTCTCCCAGACTTCGGAGAAGGAGACGACAGTCAGCGGCTTCGCACCTTTCCTCCAGGTAAACATTTTATTTATGCATTCCCACAGTTAAATATGCAATTATTGTACTAATGATGTATGATGGATGCAGGTGTGGAGCTATTACTATTTCCCGATGGGGAGGGCTAGGCATGGGAACAGGAGGGCCGTGCCTCTGGCGCGGCAGTGGAGGCCGGTCGTGGTTGCAGCACCCCACGGCTACCAGCTGGCGTCACTTCGTCGGGAGCTGAGCGAGTATCCCGAGGCCATGGTATGATGCGTATGATTTTTTTTGTGTTTATGCATGTGACTGAATGGTAACTAACATAATGTATGTATGGTGATGCAGGTGGTGTGGAGGCCCTACCTGGGCATGGGCGATGCTGGCCAGCCCTGGGTTGTAGCGGGTCTTCCTCGCTTCAGGCGGGACGTGTGGGTCCATTGTCTGAACGAGATTGAGCCGCTGCGGCTTAGACTGGTCATGAGGACGTTGGGGCTGGCCCAGGAGTGGGTTGATGTAGATGCGCCGGCCCGCATTGGGCGGAAGACCAAGGGGAAGGTGAAGATTGTGGACTGGCGTACGCGCTTCCCAGCACAGTACCAGGACTGGCAGCAGGGCGGGGTCCCAGTGGTGTCCCATGTACAGGACAGCACAGATTACATGAGACGATATCGAGCTACGTACGGGGACCGCCTCTCCTCGGTGGTATGGCAGGGGTAAGTGAAATGAAATTGCTCCACCTTTCTATATGTATATGCATGTGGTACTGACTTATGTGCAATGCAGGATGCTCGTGACAACATGATCGCCGACCTGCGGGCCCAGCTGGCGGACGCCAGGCGGCAGTTGGTGGCCATCCGACAGGAGTTGGAGATCCTGGTGAGTCTATGCAATGCATTTTTTGTGACCTGGATTTTTGATGCTTAGCCTTTGACTGACGTTTGCCCCGTGTTTCAGCGGGCCCACCAGACAGCGGCAGCCGGGATGGCTGGTGGAGCGGGTTCCAGTTCGCGGGGCCCTCCTCCGGAGGTTTCTGCCCTCCAGGAGCAGCTGGCGCACGCGGTGGCTCGGGCTGAGGAGGCCGAGCGTGACCGCGAGGCTCGAGTGAGTGTTTGCTTGGCCCCGACCCTTTTCTAGCTGCTTTCCTTCTATCACTGTTCTCTTACGGTGCATGCGTGCTTTGACAGGTGGCCGAGATTCGGGAGGCCCTGGCCCGTGCTGTTCGTGCTGAGCAGGAGCGCGATGCCTGGGTGGCAGAGCGTGACGCCCGGATTGCGGAGCTGGAGGAGGAGCGTCGACGGGAGGCTGAGGAGCTCCCTCGTGACGTGCTGGATCTGCGGATCGCCCTCGAGCTGTCGAGGAGAGAGGCGATGAGGGAGAGAGAGGAGAGGGAGAGGGATAGGGAGAACGTGGAGAGAGAGAGGGAGAGCGTGGAGAGAGAGAGGGAGAGGGATAGGGAGAGAGAGAGGGAGGAGCGACAGCGGGATCAGACCGAGAGGAGGGCTCTAGAGGCCCAGCTGCTGGAGCTCCGATTGAGTCTCGGCACGGCGGAGGGGAGGCTTCGGGAGAGCGAGGAGCGGTACCAGAGGGCGAAGGAACGCGGGGCGCGACTTCGTCAGTCTGGTTCTTTTTCCATGGGCAGCTATCTGGTCTCTTCGGCCGAGGAGCGTCGTCGCGCCTTCGAGGCTGGAGTGCCACCGCAGGGCGAGGCGAGCACGGCTTCTCAGGGTTCGCAGAGGCCCCCTAGGGATCCCCGGCAGAGGAGGGAGGAGAGAGATGACCAGGAGGGTGGTGGTGAGAGTTAGAGAGTTGCTTGTACACGTCACCCTTCTCACTGTATGATGTACTTTCGGCTATTATATGAAATGGAAATGGCTTTTTTGTGTTGTGTGTACCTTTCTCTCTCCCACACTTTTTTCTTTGCACTGAGTTGTCCTTTGAGGCACGCTCCGCGAGACCTTGCCCTGAACAGCGGGGAACTACGCTTTGCACGGGGGGATTTTGTTTCCTTTTCCCCCTTTTGGGCGCGTCCAGGCGCGAGGACGCGTCTTAATCCTTGAATTCAAATTTAAAGCGTCGGGTGGCCTTTCTTCTCCCGTGCCTTACCCGCAAACGAGCCCGCCTTCTGCCGAAACTCGCTTGCCCCTTTCTCGTCTTCCTCCTCTTTTGATCGATGGAGTTCGGTGGGCCTGACCACGGTGAAGGTGGAGAGGGACGCGGGACCCCTCGCCCAAGGAGGGACGCGCCCGAGCACGGAACGGCGTCCATGGAGGAGGAAGGGCCGCTCCGGGCCCCCGAGGGACCTGAGGGGCCCGATGGCGTGGGAGGAGGTGAACACGGTCGGTAGGTGCTTCGATCTCTTCCTCTTTTAATTCATTTTGGGTTTTGAAGCGAGCCGCGCGAGGGGGAAAGGGTTCGGCGAGTGTTGCACTCAAATGATGGACGCGTCCTAGACAGGGGACGCGTTCCTTTTGACTGATGTGGGACCCCTTTCTTGGTGCAGGACATGGCAAGGACCCTGGGTCTGGCCGATGAGTGGGCGAGTGCGGACGAGCCGAGCCGCGTCAGGAGGGAGAGTCGCGGCAAGGCGAGGCTCGAGGAGTGGCCCGTACGTCTCCCTGGACAGCAAGGGGGTATACTGGTGCAGGACAGTGCCGACTTCCTGCGGCGGCAGAGAGAGAGCTACGCGGGGCTTCCCCAAGCTGGGGACACGCGTGGCATCGGCGGCTCGCGCGCCCAACTGTCAGAGACTAGGCGGCAGCTGGCCGTCGCTCAACATGAGTTGTCGCTCCTGGTAAGTTATGTGCCGCACTTTTAACTTCAGATTTTGGAGTTTCACTGACGGCCGTTGTTTATTTTGTTCCAGCGTGCCCAGCAGACAGCGACGGTGGGAGTGGCTGGCGGATCTTCCAGTTCCTCGGCCCCTTTTCTCGAGATTGCCTCCCTCCGGGAGCAACTTGCCGGTGCGGTGGCCCGCGCGACCCGGGCGGAAGAGGAGCGTGATGCCTGGGTGGCGACTGTAGCGGAGCTGCGGCATCGCGGTGAGGAGAGACCTTCTCCAGACATCCTGGAGTTAAGGGTTCTTCTGCAGATGATGAGGAGAGAGGCAGAGAGAGAGAAAGCCGAGAGAAGGTCCGAGCGACAGCGGGATCTGACCGAGAGGAGGGCCTTGGAGGCCCAAGTGAGGGAGCTCCAGCTGGGCCTTCAGGCCGTCGTGCAGAGGCTAGGAGGGATGGAGACGCGCTACGAGAGAGCGCGAGAGTTCGGGGAGCGACTCCGCCAGTCCGGTCGCTTTGCCGCCAGTGGCTTCTTTGCCACGCCAGGGGAGGAGCAGCGAGTCACTGCTGCGGAGCAGGCGCCCAGAGGCGAGGCAGGTGCTACTGCACGGGGATCCCGGAGGCTTCTGAGGGACCCTCACCTCGGGGGAGAGGAGGAGAGTGCCCAGAGAGATGAGTGATGGTGAGGATTGGCGAGCTAGTGGACCCGCCACCTCTCTATGATTGTAGTGTTTGTGACAGCTTATGTAGAATTATGAATGGAGTGATTTGATTTTCTGCTGTTTATTTGTTCTTTTGTGCGTTCCTTCTTCCCTACACTTCTTCTCCTTTGCACTGTTCCCATGTGATAGGTCTGCCGAGACTCCGCTCCAAGCGGAGAATCGCGTCTTGTTGTGACCATTTTCCACGGGAATCTGCCGTCGAAGTCAATACTGACGGCCCTAGTTTCTTTTCCCGAATGCTGTGTCAAATTTTGCGGACGTCCTCCAAATTATGATAGGGTATCCCTAGACAACATAGGGGCTATTCGTCCTATTCTTCGTCCAGTCAATCACCCTGTGCGAGCGGTGAAGCGACACATGGGACCGCTTGGCGGTGCCTCATTGCGAGGGCTATTATTGACAGGTGATGGAGGCAATCTTGGCCCGCACTCCTTCCATTTCTATAAATTCTTGTCCCTTTTATCCTCCCAGGTATATCGAGAGCTAACTCGAGGAGCACAATTTCTTACGGGAGAGGAGGAGTTCAAAATTCTGAGAGTTGGATGGAGGGCGAATCTTCCATTCCTCGAAGAGAAGCAGGTCCAGTGGTAGTAGTTCCAGGAGGCTTTCAGACCTTGAAGGGCACTTCAGCGAAAGGGCCCAATCACAACTCGTAAGCCAAGTTTTCTTGCCCTTTTCTCATTCTTTCTTCCTTTCTTCTGACCAAACCTCACCCCCATTCCTTGTATGTGTAGGTTGTGATGAAATCACAAATCTTATGGGAGTTGGTAGTAGCAGCGTACAGGGGCCTCCCAGATTTTCAGAAGGCGAGGCTAGACGTGATGGGATTTGGTACCTTCCTTCGGATCGAGCCGATCCAGCTTGACCTAGTCCTGATCCAAGCCTTGTGTGAGAGATGGGACCCAGTGAGCCGGGCATTCCTGATGCCCTGGGGGCACATGGTGCCCAGCTTGGAGGATGTGGTCCGGATCACAAGCCTGAAGGTAGAGGGCGAGGCAGTGACCGGAGTCACTTACGCGGACTACAGAGAAGGTGCCCAGAAGTTACTGGGTTTGGACCTGGATGGTCGGAAAAATAGGTCGGTAGCTAGGGCGTCCCTGATGGATGCATTAGGGCTCACCGACACTCGTCGGCGGGACGATGAATCCTCAGAAGAGTTCATGGAAAGGATAGAAATAGGATGCCGCGCCGTGTACTGCACAGATTTCGGCGACTGGGAAAGATGCAACATAGATTTGAGGAGATTTCTCCTCTTCCTTTTGGGGAGATTGGTACTGGGCTCGAAAGGGGACGGTATCCAATGTTGCTTCCTGGAGCTGCTGTCAGACCTTGAAAGAGTAGGGTATTATGCCTGGGGAGCCGCCATGCTGGCACACTTGTTTGCAGGCCTATTCCAAGAAACGGATCGTGAGATGACTGTGAGTGGTTTCACACCATTCATCCAGGTATTTTTTTGGTTTTGCTTGTTTTGTATTTTTTTGTGTTTTTGCAAAGTTCTGATGGCCTGCGCCGAGCAGCTGTGGAGCTATTATTACCTCCCTATGGGGAGAGCTCGGCATTGGCGACCTGCGATGGTGCCGCTAGCCAGGCGGTGGGAACCCATCATGAGTGCGGCACCCCTAACCTACCAACTGATGGTGCTAAGGCGAGAGCTACAGGAGTTCCCTGCAGCGATGGTAAACTGGAGACCCTACTCAGACATGGTCGATGCCGACCAGCCGTGGGTTCTAGCAAGTCGTGCCCGGTTCGGACGGGAACTATGGATGCACTGCCTGAATGAAATCGAGCCGCTTCGGCTACGATTAGTTATGAGGACTTTAGGACTGGCTCAAGAATGGGTGGATACGGCTGCGCCACCTCGTGTCGGGAGAAAGACGCGAGGACCGGCGACCTGCATTGACTGGCGCGTGCGATTCCCCGAACAGTATGAGGACTGGCAACGGGGTGGCACGATTGTAGAATCACAGGCGCGGGATAGCGAGGACTACTTGCGTCTATATAGGACAAAGTACGCAGAGCGGCTCCAACCCCGGGGACTTGCGGAGGTAGGTTTCCTCTTTTCCTTTTTTCTTCTTTCTCCTTTTTTCTCTTTTCTTGGTTTTCCGGTGGAAATGCTGACTCGTATGGCTGCAGGATGTCCGGGATGCCATGATAGCGAATTTACGAACTCGCTTGGCAGAGATGGAACAACAGTTGGGCGATGCCCGCGGAGCTACGAGCGCCTTGGTAGGTGTACAGTGCGCGTTCGTAATTAAATCCTCAGATTCCTGATGTTGGCTGCTAATTCACGCGGTCGTAGCATGCCCAGATTGGCGCGGCTTCCCCAGCGATGGGAGTAGGTGGTGCCTCTTCCAGCTTGTGGATTCCCACCTCAGAACTTAACTTGCTTCATGAGCAACTTGCTCACGCCACGCAGCGTGCTGCGGAGGCAGAAGGGATGCTCCGTATACAGGTAAAAGTTTCAGTGTTGAGTTCTCTTGGTTTACGCCTTATCGCGTATCTGAGATGGTACATTTGGCAGGAAAAGGAGACGGAAGGAGCGCTTGCCCAAGCTGCGCAGAAGGAGGCTAGGATAGCAGAACTGGAGAGGGAACTGCGGCGTCATCCTGATGACGACTCCTCTAGGGATGCCGTGGAACTGAGGATCACTCTCCAGTTGGAGAGGGAAGACCGTGAGAGAGAACGTGCAGAGAGAGAAAGAGACGCAGAGAGAGAAAGAGCCAACAGATTGACTGAAAGGGAGGAACGAAGGCCATGGAGGCCCAACTATTCGAACTCCGAATCAGCCTTGGCCTTGCTGAACAGTGGCTGAGAGATGGTGAGGAGCGCTACCGAAGAGCACGAGAGCGTGGCTTTCGTGTTGGTAGCTTCTCTACTGCTTCCGTGGATCAACGCCGGGATGTGGGAATAGGAAGGGGAGTACAGAGCGGTAGGAGTACCGCTTTTCGTAGTTGGGTAGCACCTTTGAGAGCGTTTTGCCCGGAGAGTAGTGGGACGAGTGATGCAGAGAGAGAGGGCGGAACTTGATGTAATTTTTTTGTTTTTTGGAATAAAATACAAGGTTTGGTTTGTTTGGTTTTTCACCTTTGCTTCTGTTGCCTGAATCCCTGCACACATCACTGAAACAAACAAATCAGAATTTCTGTTCTGACTTGGCCCCTTGCTCAATAAGCAAATGGTCACTGTGACTGTCCTTGATAACTGGTCAAGGGGCCAAGCCTTTATTTAACGAAGGCAAGGGAAAGATGCGGTGATGATAAATGCGACAGGCAAGCACACGAATGCAAGTGGTATTAAAAGTGAGATGCTGCACGCAAATGTAATCATGCAAAATTGATTTGTTTTCTTTTTTTTATATTTGATATTTTTTTGTTTTATCATAAAAAGATTTTTTTGTTTGCAAATATGTACATTTCTCTTTTCCATTTTTTTTGTGCTTTTATCATTTCAATTTTTTTTATTGCTAACGCCCGGCAAGCACCCAAATGGCACCTAACCTTTGTGAGAACAAGGGTTTCTTACTAACCTCCCAGGTATCCTAAGGGCACATCTAGGTTGATTTGGGCCTCTAGACCCCTCGAATGATGATCCCGCCGGCTAAGACTTACCCTGATGACAATACCGTCATGCCATGCTTAGGCTCCCAGTTGCTTCCGACCACAGGGATTCACCCAAAAGGTGTTTGAGGTAAAAGATTTGCCCGACCCGGGTCTGTTTCCTCACAACTCTAGATGGTATATGATGGAACACCCTGGAACCCTAACGACCAACCGCGCGACGCTGACCCGGAATCAGACGCCGTCGCACCCATAGGTGACGCGCTTGCATTGGTCTAAGCCCGAGGTTAGACAAGAAGACATCAAGGTGGTAAACAGGGGTCTTGACCAGCCAGAAACACGGAGACTCTTTCGCAGCGATAGCTTTTGCTTTTCAAAGTAGGCAACCATATGTGTATATTAAAATAAGGTCGCAGACCCTAGGCAGTTTTCACCTTTCAGAAACTCCATCGAACCTTCATCTTTAGAGGGAGAAGGAAGAGTGTAGGGGATAAACCTCCTGAGAGGACCGGCAAAGCCGTTAACCCGGCGAGCGAATAAGGGCCCATTAACATCTTTCCCTTCGGACAACTTCGGACCAAATCTCGAGCATTTACATTCCACGGCCCCCTTTGTGGATTCAGACTTTTGCTTTGAGGGGTTCCGTTTATCGCACCAGGCACGGTCACGACCAGGCTTTTCTCTTGATTTTGACTTTGTATTTCTTTTTGTGAGGGAGATATAGTCGTTTGACGTTTGTGGGCTCCCTTTTTGTATGCCTGCGGGGACACTGCCCTCTTCTCGTGCACTGATCGATGCTCGAGGAAATGGATCCTACTCTTACCCTTGGGGTTTGAGTTTCGGTTTCTCATGCTCAGCGTTTTAAGGGCGTCGACTGTCTCATTTGGTCGAAGAGAAAAGAATAAAGATTACAGCTTCCGGAGATCTTCTAGGTGTGGCCCTACCGTAGGTGATGCTGCCAACTTTTTTTTGAATAAAATACATAAGTGAACACATGTTAGCTTCCTTCGAGCGAGCATAGGCCGACGTGGTCGGACAGGGGTCTCGACGGTTCTGGCAAACCAAGACCCGGTGCCTACCAAGCCTTAATGGGCCCTATCCTAACATGAAGGTTAGATGCAGGGACTTAACTACATGGTGACTGCCAGGCATCGGCATTTCGAATTTTCCATATTTTTAGTGGTTTTCAATATTTCTTTGTTTTTGATGTTTTTTATCTTTTCATCATTTTTTTTTTTTGTGCTAAGGGTAGTATTTCTTAAGATAAAGCCCATTCCAGGGGTGGGATAACTCGGTCCCTTCGGCGTTGACTAGCTTGTAGGCGTTGCCAGGGTGCACGGCTTGAATTACAAATGGTCCTTCCCAATTGGGTTGGAGTTTAGAACGCGGCCCTCCAGGTTTGACAAAAATTCTTTTTACGACCATCTCACCGACTTTGAATTTTCTCTCAACGACTTTCTTTTGGTAAAAGCGAGCGAGTCTATTTTGATACACACGCGCGTGTTCGGCAGCGGCCAGTCGCTTCTCATCCAAGAGTTCCAACTGGGCGAGGAGTGAATTACGACGATCGTCGAGGGGAAAGTCCTCGTCCAATTGTACCCTGAGAGAAGGGATCAGAGTCTCGTACGGGACTACCGCTTCCATACCATAAGTGAGGGCAAATGGAGTCTGCCCGGTGGGGGTACGGATTGAAGTGCGATAGGCCCATAGGGCTTCGATAAGCTTTTCTGGCCAGTCTGAAAACTTACTAGACTCGCAGGTTTTTTTGATGATTTTGAGCAATGTTTTATTGGTGGCCTCCGCTTGGCCGTTACCTTGTGGGTAATATGGCGATGAATGATGCAATGCAATTGCGTACCTTTTGCAGAGGTCCTGTAGGTCCTGAGAAATGAACTGTGGCCCATTGTCGGTGACGATCGTGCTTGGGACGCCGAATCTGGCGAGGATGTTCTTCATGATGAACTTGCAGACTGTTGACGCCTTGATTTCCGCGTAAGCTTCGGCTTCGGCCCATTTGGTGAAGTATTCCGTCGCAGTAAGGATGAAAGATTTCTGCTTGGTGAGGGAATTGGGATCACCTAGGGGACCAATGATGTCGAATGCCCACATGGAGAAAGGCCATGGGGAGGATATTGGATGAAGTGAGGAAGATGGTGAATGGATTTTATCGGCGTGAAGTTGACACTTGACACACCTACGGACATAGACAGCACAATCTTCTTCCATAGTGGGCCAGTAAAAGCCTTGCCGAATGATCTTCTTGGCGAGCATCTGACTATTCACGTGGCCACCGCACACACCCGAGTGCGTCTCTTCTACACATTTCCAAACTCATCGTCACCAAGACATCTTAACAGAATACCAGTAAGGCTCCTCCTATAGAGTAGACCTCCAACCAAAGTATATTTCTGAGCCACCCTTCTTATGGCTTTCTTGTCCTCTGTGGTGGCCCCTTCAGGATAAGACTGATCTTGGCAGTATTTGATAATTTCATAGAACCATGGTTTCTCTTCATCAGCCAGTTCTTCTTCGGCCTCTGCCAACATGATTTCCCTCTTCTCAAGGATATCTTCCTGCAGGATCTTCCTTGCTATCCTGTCTTTGATATTTACGTAGGAAGCATCATCGATTGCAGGGGCGTGAAGTTTGTAGATGGAAATGGACTTAAACCAACTTCCTAGAGGGAACCTTATGGATGATGCCAACGAGACGAGGGCATCGGCGAGAATATTCTGATGACGAGGGACATGAACAAAGATCAGTTTTGTGAACAGTTTGGCAAAGGCAGCAGTGAGTTCTTGGTATGGCTTGAGTTTGGGATCGCGAGTGCGATACTTAGTGAGCACCTGGCGAAGGATGAGTTGACTATCACCTACGACTCGCAACTCAGTGATACGAAGAGAATGGGCGAGTTCTAGGCCAGCTAGAAGAGCTTCATATTCGGCTATATTGTTGGTAACGGGGAATTTAAGCTGGTATGCCAATGGGAATGTGAGGCCTTCAGGCGACAGGAGGGCGATGCCGATTCCTCTCCCTTGAGAATTCAGAGCTCCATCAAAATATAGCGTCCATATTGGCTCATCTGATTGGTTGATGGACATTAGTTCCTCATCTGGAAACTCTGATTGGACGGGATCGAACTTGGGGAGAGGATGGTGAGCGAGATGCTCGGCTATGGCATAGCCTTTAATCGCCTTTTGCTGGATGTAGGTGATGTCGAACTGAGAGAGAAAACTTTGCCAGCGTGCTAGCCTATCCGTAAGGACGGCTTTCTCCAGAAGGAATTTGATAGGATTCATCCGAGCAATCAAGTGGACCTCATGAGCCAAGAAGTAGTGTTTCAACTTCTGCACTACCCAAACGAGGGCAGCACAGGTTTTCTCCATGACGGTGTACTTCTACTCACAGGGATTGAGAAGTTTGGACAAGTAATAGGTTGCCCGTTCCTTGCCTTCTTCATCAGCTTGTGCGAGGACGGCTCCTACGGAGTCATCCAAGACTGAGACGTAAAGGATCAGAGGTTTTTCTGGTTTGGGTGGAATGAGAACGGGTGGACAAGCCAGATATTCCTTCAACCCTTCAAAAGCTTTCTGACATTTAGAATTCCAGTGGAATTCTACTCCTGGCTTGGTTAACTCGTAGAGAGGTCTACACCTTTGTGAATGTTGAGACACAAACCGACGAATAAACTGTAACCTCCCGATTAAACCTCGGACTTCCCTCAAATTCTTGGGAGGCGGCATATCCCTGATAGCCTTGGCTTTGTCGGGATCTATCTCGATCCCTCTTTTGCTCACAATGAACCCCAGTAATTTACCTGACGACACACCAAACACACACTTTTTCGGGTTCATTTTCAATTGGAACTCTCTTGACCTTTGCAAGACCTTAGCCAAAACTTCTGGATGTTCCATCCTGGTCCTTGATTTCACCAATAAGTCATCCACATACACTTCCAGATATATGTGCATCATGTCATGAAATATGGCCATCATCGCTCTTTGGGAAGTAGCTCCAGCATTCTTTAACCCAAACGGCATGACCACGTAACAATATGTTCCCCAAGGGGTAGTGAATGACGTCTTCTCCTGATCCTCTTCTGCCAAACGAATTTGATTGTATCCTGAAAATCCATCCATGAAAGAGAGGGTTTCGTAGCCTGCCGTGTTATCAATCAGCACATCAATGTGAGGTAAGGGAAAATCATCTTTTGGACACGCGCGGTTAAGGTCCCGGAAGTCGATGCAAATCCTGACTTTCCCATCTTTTTTCATGACCGGGACAATATTCGCCACCAATTGAGGATAAAGGACGACTCTAATGAACCTAGCTTTGTGGAGCTTATCGACCTCTTCCTTCATTTTCAAAGCCATCTGAGGGTGGAAACGCCTTAACCTTTGTTTTACCGAGACGGACCCTGGTTTTAGGGTTAAACGGTGTTCGACCAAGGTTGAATCCAGACCCGGCATATCCTCGTAACTCCATGCAAACGTGTCCTTATATTCCTTGAGGACCTCAATTAATGCCTCTTCTTCAGAGGGTGGTAGGTTGTCACTTATGAGGATGATCCTAGGGTCTTCCTCAGTTCCCAAGTTGACTTCTTTGGTGGATTCTTCTACGGCGGTTGACGGCTCGTCGAATCTCCTCATTCCACTTGCGTATGCGCCCGCCGCATCTTCATATTGTTCACCCTCATCTTCAGTGGGGCATTCTTCATCCGTGATCTCGTAGACGCCATACCCTTCATTAGGTGCACAGTCGCCCTCGCATTCTATTTCGGGTAGCTGGATGGGATTTTCTAACAACTGGGGGATGGCAAGAAGGGCCTGACACCTGGCGGCCAAATCTAGAAGGAATCGACGAGGGATCTGCCTCCCCTTGGACTTCTTCCTAGGTACTACCCTCGGCCTATCATTCTTAGATTGACTGACAATATTTACAGAAGAAGATGAAGACGAAGAGGATGGTGTAGAATGTACAGGAGAAGACCCCTCAGAGGAGGGGTAGAAAAGGTCACTCATCGGACCTTGGACGGGTGGTCCGCAAGGCGGTACGCACCCGTGGGAGATGTAGGAGGTTTCCTCAACGAAGATGTGTTGTTGGGGAGTTTGAAAATTGACGTTTTTTTTTCGTTTTCATTTTTAATGACAAAGCAGTGGGAAGAGATTGGAGGAGAGAGGAAAGTGGTTATGGCTAGAGGATTGTGAGGCTCATAGAGCAGATCATGGTTGAAACCTAGCGCGGGTTGAAAAGCCCGCGTAGGTATGTAAGCAAAGAAGGGGACCTGGGAAGATCATCAGACAATTGCCTGGCCCAGGAAGAAGATATCAGCAAAGGCTGAGACGAGTGGATGGAGAAGATGACGGCTAATGAGCCGTCAACGACGATGCTGAGGACGGATGAAGATCCGTCGATGACAGGGTCCTTCTGGCGAGGACGAGGATAGTTTGGAACCTTGGCAAGAGTGGTAATATTCTCTGGTATTTCGGAGATCAATGGTGGTCCTTCAAGCTGCGGAGACGAGAACATCCTTTCCAGTGCAACGGAAATGTCCCGTATGTCGAACCATTTGTCCCACTCGCATTTCGGATCCTTGATCTTGCCTCTTTTGGTGATCCTCGGACATTTTACAGCCAAATATACAGCATGTGATCCCCCATATGCTTCTCGTGGGTGATCTCCCATCTGAACAACGGGCCCTGGGTAGGCAGATTGCAAGCCGCTGACCGAGTTATCCCACCCGCTGTAGACACGCCATTCTTGACGCCTCCTGAGAAAGTCTCATATTACTATACAACGCCCCGCAACGACTTACGCATTTTGAATCACTCGAGTGCTTCCTTTTCTCGGGTCTTCTTCTGCCTTTTTCGGCATCCGGAATCGTCTCGTCACGGCATTCGGACGGCATCAACACCAGTCGGACGCATCAGGAGGTTCCGGAATCAAGAAGAGGGTCTACCGGGCGGTCGCCGACGCCTGATTTGAGGACCCTGGTGGGTCTTAATGGGGGCGTCCAGGCCCCTGGACGCCCCCATCTTTTTAATTTATTTTATTATTTTATTATTTTCTCAGGGCCCAAAAATAAATAAAAATATATATATTTTAATGGAGGCGTCCAGGCCCCTGGACGCCTCCATAAAAACTAATAATAATAAATATTTATAAAATGCCACTTGGCATGAAAAAAGACAAAAAATAATTAAAAATATATATATGGAGGCGTCCAGGCCCCTGGACGCCTCCATAAAAATAAATAAAAAAAATCAAAATGCCAGCCCTGGTATAAAAGACAAAGAAAAATAAAAAATAATATAATTTTGGAGGCGTCCAGGCCCCTGGACGCCTCCATCAACTCCCTCACGGGCGCCGGCCACCGAACGACGGTTTGTCGTGTGTGAAAAAATCCAAATATAGAGACGTCCGGTCAGCTGGACGCGCCCATTTCTGAATCACGAGGCGCCGCTCACAAAACCACGCGTTGTGCCAAACCGCGTGCGGCCGTCGTCGGCTTTCGGTGGACCTGCTTGAGGCGTCCTGGACCCTGGACGCCTCCACAAAAGTATTCCAAAAAAATCAATAAAAATAGAATAAAATATTATTTTGGCCCTGATGGAGGTGTCCAGGGTCCTGGACGCCTCCACCCTCCGGAGCTCTATAAATAGAGGCCCACCCCCTCAGTTCTGGGGGAGCTTCGAAGTGATCCGATAGGCTGCCGGAGCCCAGAGGCTACGGAGTCATTTTCTAACCCGTGGGTTCTTTTGTAGGTGGAGGTCCTGCCGGCTTCTCGGGTGCTCACGCTCGCGAGAGGAAGGTCGTCTTCATCCACCGCGCTTCCACGTCGTCCCCACGCTGCCGGAGCTCCGCCGGATTTCACCCTCGGCTCATCCAATAAGCCTTTTCTTCCCCTTTCTCTTCGTAGTTCTTTTGCATTCATCATCTCGCATCCTCTATCCCCCTTCATAAGGGCGCCTCTTCTTTTATACTTCTTGCATCCATCATCTCATTTTCCTCCTACTCGAGTCCGAGAGGGGTTTAAAAGATAACACCAACCAGGTGTGTGTCTTGCCATCATTTCGTTATTTTTATCGCAAGGATTTGAATACTACACCTCCATCTTTCTAATCCACTTGTCATTTGTTTGTCGTTGTTTTACAAGGGTAGCCGAGGAAAGCCCTCTCCGTCGGCCGGCCGGAGGGAGAGGAAGAAGCAACCCGCCATCTCCCGCTCTTGAGGTAGGCGCGATCACTTTCTTATTTTGGGGTCTTTCGGCCCCTGGCGATCACATCTTATTTTCGAGGCCGCGGCGAGTCACTTCCCCAATGGCCGTTTAAATTTCCGTTCTTATATTCTCTTATACTCTGTTATATTCTGCTCATATTCTCGAGGCCGCGGCGAGTCACTTCCCCAATGGCCGTTTAAATTTCCGTTTTTATATGTTATATTCTTATCTATTCGTGTTCTCGAGGCCGCGGCGAGTCACTTCCCCAATGGCCGTTTAAATTCACGTTCTTATACGTTATATTCTTATCTGTTTGTGTTCTCGAGGCCGCGGCGAGTCACTTCCCCAATGGCCGTTTAAATTCCCGCTCTTTGTATTCTCTCTATATTCTGTCATCTTATTATCTGTTCATATTCTCGAGGCCGCGGCGAGTCACTTCCCCAATGGCCGTTTCAATTCTTGTTATTTAATTTTTGCACCATTCCCGTCCCCCCGAGGCCGCGGCGAGTCACTTCCCGCTATGGCCGTTTAAACCCCATATTTTGCTATATCACACTTGTCCCGCTCGCCCCGCCGGAGCAATCTCCCGTGGTGGCCCCTTCTCTCTCTTCTCTTATTTCTGTGTTGCAGCAACAAACACAAGCTGTAGACACGTCATTCTTGACGTCTCCTGAGAAAGTCTCATATTACTATACAACGTCCCGCAACGGCTTACGCATTTTGAATCGCTCGAGTGCTTCCTTTGCTTGGGTCTTCTTCTGCTTTTTTTGGCATCCGGAATCGTCTCGTCACGGCATTCGGACGACATCAACACCAGTCGGACGCATCAAGAGGTTCCGGAATCAAGAAGGGGGTCTACCGGGCGGCCGCCGACGCCTGATTTGAGGACCCGGGTGGGTCTCAATGGGGGCGTCCAGGCCCCTGGACGCCCCCATCTTTTTAATTTATTTTATTCTTTTCTCAGGGCCCAAAACCAAATAAAAAATAATAATAATAAAATATATATTTTAATGGAGGCGTCCAGGCCCCTGGACGCCTCCATAAAAACAAAAAAAATAATAATAATAAATGTTTGTAAAATCTCAGTTAGCATAAAATAAAAACAAAAAATAAATAAAATATATATTATTGGAGGCGTCCAGGCTCCTGGACGCCTCCATAAAAACAAATAAAAAAATTAAAATGCCAGCCCTGGTATAAAAGACAAAATAAAAATAAAAAAATATTATAATTTTGGAGGCGTCCAGGCCCCTGGACGCCTCCATTAACTCCCTCACGGGCGCCGGCCACCGAACGACGGTTTGTCGTGTGTGAAAAAATCCAAATTATAGAGACGTCCAGTCAGCTGGACGCGCCCATTTCTGAATCACGAGGCGCCGCTCACAAAACCACGCGTTGTGCCAAACCGCGTGCGGCCGTCATCGGCTTTCGGTGGACCTGCTTGAGGCGTCCTGGACCCTGGACGCCTGCACAAAAGTATTCCAAAAAAATCAATAAAAATAGAATAAAATATTATTTCGGCCCTGATGGAGGTGTCCAGGGTCCTGGACGCCTCCACCCTCCGGAGCTCTATAAATAGAGGCCCACCCCCTCAGTTCTGGGGGAGCTTCGAAGTGATCCGATAGGCTGCCGGAGCCCAGAGGCTACGGAGTCATTTTTCTAACCCGTCGGGTCTTTTGTAGGTGGAGGTTCTGCCGGCTTCTCGGGTGCCCATGCTCGCGAGAGGAAGGTCGTCTTCATCCACCGCGCTTCCACGTCGTCCCCACGCTGCCGGAGCTCCGCCGGATTTCAACATCGGCACATCTAATAAGCCAATTCTTTCCTTTTCTTCGTAGTTCTTTTGCATTCATCATCTCGCATCCTCCATCCCCCTTCACAAGGGGGCCTTTTCTTATATACTTCTTGCATCCATCATCTCATTTTCCTCCTACTCGAGTCCGAGAGGGGTTTAAAAGATAACACCAACCAGGTGTGTGTCTTGCCATCATTTCGTTATTTTTATCGCAAGGATTTGAATACTACACCTCCATCTTTCTAATCCACTTGTCATTTGTTTGTCGTTGTTTTGCAAGGGTAGCCGAGGAAAGCCCTCTCCGTCGGCCGGCCGGAGGGAGAGGAAGAAGCAACCCGCCATCTCCCGCTCTTGAGGTAGGCGCGATCACTTTCTTATTTTGGGATCTTTCGGCCCCTGGCGATCACATTTTATTTTCGAGGCCGCGGCGAGTCACTTCCCCAATGGCCGTTTAAATTCCCGTCCTTATATTCTCTTTATATTCTGTGATATTCTGCTCATATTCTCGAGGCCGCGGCGAGTCACTTAACCAATGGCCGTTTAAATTCACGTTCTTATACGTTATATTCTTATCTGTTCATGTTCTCGAGGCCGCGGCGAGTCACTTCCCCAATGGCCGTTTAAATTCCCGCTCTTTATATTCTCTTTATATTCTGTCATCTTATTATCTGCTCATATTCTCGAGGCCGCGGCGAGTCACTTCCCCAATGGCCGTTTCAATTCTTGTTATTTAATTTTTGCACCATTCCCGTCCCCCCGAGGTCGCGGCGAGTCACTTCCCGCTATGGCCGTTTAATCCCCATATCTTGTTATACTATATTTGTCCCGCTCGCCCCACCGGAGCAATCTCCCGTGGTGGCCCCTTCTCTCTCTTCTCTCATCTCTGTGTTGCAGCAAACAAGCAAACAACAAAAAGAGGAGCCCGCACGCTCCGCGTTCTTCTTCTCCGCTCTCCTCCCGAACCGCGTGACGCCGCTCAGAGATTGGCGATCACGGTGGGACCTGTACTGCTTCCTTTCGGCTACCCTTGCAAGTTCGGCACCACCCGTGCCTCTCCACCTTCGCGCCCGCGCGCGCCCCCGTTGTGCTCACGGCAGCCCGTCAGTTTTGATTGGTTCTTTGTTTATTATATGTCTGTTATTTCTGTTGTTTTCCCACTCCATATAATCTGTCAGCATTCCATTGCATACATCCATTCCTTTTTTTCTATCCTTTTTTTCATTTTTTGAGGATCACCCTTTCCCGGTGAAGAAAGGACTCTCCGTTTGGGAATTCCTCTCAACGGACTAGAATCTCCTACACTGGGACCTCCGTAAGTCCCCGACATCGAAGAATCTCCTCTTCGTTCACTGGGCTGGTTGTACCATTGAAGTTCCCCGGAGTTAGTCATTTCATTCGTGGTGAGACGAGCGACCCTAGCTGACACGGCGGTGAAACAAAAATAAACTAGGGTCCCCATTTTGTGTGAACTTCGGATCTCGCTAAAAATATAAAAAATCATCAAAATCAAAACACAAAAAAAAGGGCGTAAAGGCATCCACTTGTTTGATAATCTCTGCTACCTACTTGCTAGTGTATGTTTTTGCGTTCTGGGAAAACTGTGAGCATGTCTCACGAGTCTTCTGAGGAAAACCACCCTAGTCGTGGTTTGACAGCCGACCCGCGAGTCTATGCTATGGACTCGGGTCCTTCTCATGACCCCTCGCATGAGGTGCAGGTTATTACCGGGGACACGTCCCCGCCACAGGATATCTCTTCCTTACTGGGCGTCCTCGCCAACACGGAGCTTACCTCTGAACAGCTCCGGGCCTTCCAGGCCATTCTAAAAGGGAAATCTGTTTCCCCCACGCCCCAGGAGTCAACTCCGGCCATCGCACCTCTCCAAGAGTCCGTGCAGGCCATTCCATCTCCTTCATTGGCGCAAGCCATCCAGTCTCCCTCGCTTCAAGGACAAGCGAGCCAACAACCACCCTCATTCCAGTTCCCATCACAATCTCAAACTCCCGTTGTTCCCCAGACACCGCTTCAGCCGGGGCCAACTGTCGGCGGTCCGACAGCTCCTTCTCATTCGGGGTTCCCCCCTCAAGTCTCCGGGAGACAGTTTCTCCCCCAGTGGCAAGTGCCACCTTCACCCCCAGAGGAGCTCGCCCAATCGCTCCTCAATAGGTTCAACCGCATGGACGAGCAGTTTCAAAATCTGAGAAGGATGGTGGGCGTGAAAGCCACCCCGGAGGTTGCTTTGCCAATCCTTCTCGTCATTCATCTTCCTCCCTCCGAAATGCCCACGTACCGCAGATACAATGGTACTGGCAACCCCTTCATTCATCTCAAGGATTTCATGTATGAGTCCTCTTACTGGCAAAACAATCAGAGGTCCCTGGCATACCTCTTTCGGAGATCATTGGATGGTCCCGCGCTTGAGTGGTTCTATTCTCTGGAGCCCTGCGAGGCCGAGAAGTTTGAAATAGTCCAGAGAAGGTTCTTGCAGAAATATAGGGATAGGGTCGGTCCCTCACTCTCCATTACCGACCTAGTGGCCGAAAAGATGAAACCCGACGAGGTTTTTATCCGATATGCTGATAGATGGAGGTCTCTGGCGGAAAGAATAAGGGATACCCTCTCCGAGCCCGAACAAGTGAAGATGATTGTGTCTAATGCAACCCCACAGTTCAGACATGTCCTGGCCATGAATAAACTTACTACAATGGAGGAACTCTATGAAAGGGCCCGATACATCCAAACCCAGCTAAAAGACTCCCCCATCATGAACATGTTTGAGTCGCCGAAGCCCAAAGTGGTCAGAAAAACAGGCGCTGGTGTCCCGGGCGGAGCCACAGAAGGGGTCGTGACAAATGAGCAAGTCAGTGCGGTCAACAATGCCAACTATGCAGTCAACCCAAGGCCTCCACAAATGCCCCGACTTCCCCTTCAACCAGGTCCTTTCCCTCTTCGTCCTCCACCCCAAAATAATCCACCCCAGGATAATATGCCTCCATTACGCCAACCCCAGCAACAACAACCACAACCTCAGCAACAACAACCACCACTTCAGTACAACCAAGTTCCACCCCCGGGGAACTATGGTCCCCAACAGCAACAAAGGAGGCCGCTCGGTCCCAAGAGAGCCTACTATCCACCATTGCCAGAAACCTTAGCAGACATTTTTAATGCCCTCATGGCATCAAACCAACTCGCCCTACCCAGAGAAAGGCCCGCGTGGCCCCCCAATGTTGATACCTCCAAATACTGCGTCTACCACAGGCAGCCAGGACACACGGTAGATTACTGCTTCCATTTCAAAGATTACATCCATGATATGAATGATGAACATCAAATAGATTGGGATGAGATGAGACGGTACGTCGCGGCTCTCAAGGCTAGGAGACCTCCTCAGAGGCCACAGCAGCAGTTACAACAGCAGCAGCAGCAGCAACCACAACAACAACAACAGCCTCAGCAGGCCCCACAACAACAGCCCGACATGGGAATAATCCAGAATCCATTACCAGAGCACCAACAGCCCAATCATCAGGTTAACCCCATCTCCTCCTTCCCGGAAGTCGGGAGAGAGCAGGTGTGGCACCGGGAAAGTACCTCCATTCTTTCTACCTCCAACCCTATCGTCATGCAACCCCCTCACCTTGCCCGGGTAGCACCTCTCTCTCATCAACCCGCGTCAGTATCACCATCCCCATTTCCACTACCATTACGCCCTCTCATCCGTACCCCGACCTCCTATCAACCGACACTCTCCACTACGCCTTCTAAACCCCTTATCATCCGTCAACCATACATAACCCCGTCTTTCTCCACCACATCACCACTAATGCCTTCAAAACCACTCATCACCCACCATCCACCTCAAAACCATTACCCGTTTTAAACCTTACCCACTTCCACTTTGCCTCCGCCTCCACCTTCCAGACCCCTTATCCTTCATAATCCGCGCGATATCCCCTCTACCTCCGCCATACCTCCACCTAACAAACCCCTCATCAGAATCCCTGCTCCCGTCATCACCCCTGCTTCATCAACCATTCTTCCACTACTACCCCTCAAACCCCTGTTAAAACCCACTGCTACCCCCACAGAGGTACAAAAGCCGCAGGCAATGGTGCTCCGGAGTGGAAGGATTTTCCACAGGGTTTTCCCCCACAACAGTCAGAATCCCGAGCAATCTCAGCCAGAGAAGGATGATGCAGAACAACCAGAAAGAGCTATCCCTGGAACACAGTATGATTTATTGAAACACTTGGACAAGACACCTGCCCGGATCTCCATCCTAGAGCTACTTCAAAGATCCACATCCCACCAGGCGGCCTTGATGGAATATCTTCAAAAGGTCATGGTTAATGAAGACCTCCCCGTGGAGAAGATTTCGACCGTCCTGACCCCAACAGACACACAACCAGCCATCATGTTTCACAACTACGAGCTCGCTCCCAAGGAAGCTCGGAAATATGCATTGTGCATTTCAATAAAAATTAATGGGGTATCCATAAACCCGTGTCTTGTGGACACGGGTGCGTCCATAAATGTGATCTCCATGTGCACTCTTCAGTTGTGTGGGATCGACGAGGAACAAATAAGACCTTCCTCGATCACGGTCACGGCCTATGACAATAGCAAAAGGCCGCCGCAGGGGATGATTATCCTGAAGGCAGAACTAGGCCCCATGTCAATTCCCACGGAATTCCATGTCCTCGACATGGACCCCACATTTAAGGCTATACTGGGTCGCCCTTACATCGAAGCCATGGACGCTGTGCCTTCCACCAACCATCAGTGCTTGAAGTTTCCTTACAATGGGAGAATTATTAAAGTGGTCAGTACACCTGTCCTTCACGCAGTGGATGCTATCAACGCCTCTCTGCCTTCTGTTTGGTCGTCTCATCGGCCCATATTATCACTGCTGGACGTGCGTGATCCATCTCACATCCCACTAGCACCAAAGGAGCCGGTCAGGGCAACCGCAACATCATGTCTCCCTTTTCACTCCAAAGGTTGGGAGATTATGAGGAACATCGGCTATCAACAGGGAAAAGGTCTGGGCGCACAGTTACAGGGTATGCTCAAGCCGCCAAAAGAAATTAGGCCGAACCGCAGGTTTGGCCTAGGCTTCAAAGGACCGTTCAAGGCAGATTGGAAGCCCCTCACGTGGACTCTATCAAACCACTTCAACAGAGGGCCCGTTGTTCAGATGGGAGATCACCCACGAGAAGCATATGGGGGATCACATGCTGTATATTTGGCTGAAAAATGTCCGAGGATCACCAAAAGAGGCAAGATCAAGGATCCGGAATGCGAGTGGGACAAATGGTTCGACATACGGGACATTTCCGTTGCACTGGAAAGGATGTTCTCGTCTCCGCAGCTTGAAGGACCACCCTTGATCTCCGAAATACCAGAGAATATTACCACTCTTGCCAAGGTTCCAAACTATCCTCGTCCTCGCCAGAAGGACCCGGTCATCGACGGATCTTCATCCGTCCTCAGCATCGTCGTTGACGGCTCATTAGCCGCCATCTTCTCCATCCACTCGTCTCAGCCTTTGCTGATATCTTTTTCCTGGGCCAGACAATTGTCTGATGATCTTCCCAGGTCCCCTTCTTTGCTTACATACCTACGCGGGCTTTTCAACCCGCGCCAGGTCTTCAACCATGATCTGCTCTATGAGCCTCACAATCCTCTAGCCATAACCACTTTCCTCTCTCCTCCAATCTCTTCCCACTATTTTGTCATTAAAAATGAAAACGAAAAAAAAACGTCAATTTTCAAACTCCCCAACAACACATCTTCGTTGAGGAAACCTCCTACATCTCCCACGGGTGCGTACCACCTTGCGGACCACCCGTCCAAGGTCCGATGAGCGACCTTTTCTACCCCTCCTCTGAGGGGTCTTCTCCTGTACATTCTACACCATCCTCTTCGTCTTCATCTTCTTCTGTAAATATTGTCAGTCAATCTAGGAATGATAGGCCGAGGGTAGTACCTAGGAAGAAGTCCAAGGGGAGGCAGATCCCGCGTCGATTCCTTCTAGATTTGGCCGCCAGGTGTCAGGCCCTTCTTGCCATCCCCCAGTTGTTAGAAAATCCCATCCAGCTACCCGAAATAGAATACGAGGGCGACTGTGCACCTGATGAAGGGTATGGCGTCTACGAGATCACGGATGAAGAATGTCCCACTGAAGATGAGGGTGAACAATATGAAGATGCGGCGGGCGCATACGCAAGTGGAATGAGGAGATTCGACGAGCCGTCAACCGCCGTAGAAGAATCCACCAAAGAAGTCAACTTGGGAACTGAGGAAGACCCTAGGATCATCCTCATAAGTGACAACCTACCACCCTCTGAAGAAGAGGCATTAATTGAGGTCCTCAAGGAATATAAGGACACGTTTGCATGGAGTTACGAGGATATGCCGGGTCTGGATTCAACCTTGGTCGAACACCGTTTAACCCTAAAACCAGGGTCCGTCTCGGTAAAACAAAGGTTAAGGCGTTTCCACCCTCAGATGGCTTTGAAAATGAAGGAAGAGGTCGATAAGCTCCACAAAGCCAGGTTCATTAGAGTCGTCCTTTATCCTCAATGGGTGGCGAACATTGTCCCGGTCATGAAAAAGGATGGGAAAGTCAGGATTTGCATCGACTTCCGGGACCTTAACCGCGGGTCCAAAGGATGATTTTCCCTTACCTCACATTGATGTGCTGATTGATAACACGGCAGGCTACGAAACCCTCTCTTTCATGGATGGATTTTCAGGATACAATCAAATTCGTTTGGTAGAAGAGGATCAGGAGAAGACGTCATTCACTACCCCTTGGGGAACATATTGTTACGTGGTCATGCCGTTTGGGTTAAAGAATGCTGGAGCTACTTACCAAAGAGCGATGATGGCCATATTTCATGACATGATGTACATATATCTGGAAGTGTATGTGGATGACTTATTGGTGAAATCAAAGACCAGGATGGAACATCCAGAAGTTTTGGCTAAGGTCTTGCAAAGGTCAAGAGAGTTCCAATTGAAAATGAACCCGAAAAAGTGTGTGTTTGGTGTGTCGTCGGGTAAATTGCTGGGGTTCATTGTGAGTAAAAGAGGGATCGAGATAGATCCCGACAAAGCTAAGGCTATCAGGGATATGCCACCTCCCAAGAATTTGAGGGAAGTTCGAGGTTTAATCGGGAGGTTGCAGTTTATTCGTCGGTTTGTGTCCCAACATTCACAAAGGTGTAGACCTCTCTACGAGTTGACCAAGCCAGGAGTAGAATTCCACTGGAATTCTAAATGTCAGAAAGCTTTTGAAGGGTTGAAGGAATATCTGGCTAGTCCACCCGTTCTCATTCCACCCAAACTAGAAAAACCTCTGATCCTTTACGTCTCAGTCTTGGATGACTCCGTGGGAGCCGTCCTCGCACAAGCTGATGAAGAAGGCAAGGAACGGGCAACCTATTACTTGTCCAAACTTCTCAATCCTTGTGAGCAGAAGTACACCGTCATGGAGAAAACCTGTGCTGCCCTCGTTTGGGTAGTGCAGAAATTGAAACACTACTTCTTGGCTCATGAGGTCTACTTGATTGCTCGGATGAATCCTATCAAATTCCTTCTGGAGAAAGCCGTCCTTACGGATAGGCTAGCACGCTAGCAAAGTTTTCTCTCTCAGTTCGACATCACCTACATCCAGCAAAAGGCGATTAAAGGCTATGCCATAGCCGAGCATCTCGCTCACCATCCTCTTCCCAAGTTCGATCCCGTCCAATCAGAGTTTCCAGATGAGGAACTAATGTCCGTCAACCAATCAGATGAGCCAATGTGGACACTATATTTTGATGGGGCTCTGAATTCTCAAGGGAGAGGAATCGGCATTGCCCTCCTGTCACCTGAAGGCCTCACATTCCCATTAGCATACCAGCTCAAATTTCCAGTTACCAACAATATAGCCGAATATGAAGCTCTTCTAGCTGGCCTAGAACTCGCCCATTCTTTTCGTATCACTGAGTTGCGAGTCGTAGGTGATAGTCAACTCATCCTTCGCCAGGTGCTCACTAAGTATCGCACTCGCGATCCCAAACTCAAGCCATACCAAGAACTCACTGCTGCCTTTGCCAAACTGTTCACAAAACTGATCTTTGTTCATGTCCCTCGTCATCAGAATATTCTCGCCGATGCCCTCGCCTCGTTGGCATCATCCATAAGGTTCCCTCTAGGAAGTTGGTTTAAGTCCATTTCCATCTACAAACTTCACGCCCCTGCAATCGATGATGCTTCCTACGTAAATATCAAAGACAGGATAGCAAGGAAGATCCTGCAGGAAGATATCCTTGAGAAGAGGGAAATCATGTTGGCAGAGGCCGAAGAAGAACTGGCTGATGAAGAGAAACCATGGTTCTATGAAATTATTAAATACTGCCAAGATCAGTCTTATCCTGAAGGGGCCACCACAGAGGACAAGAAAGCCATAAGAAGGGTGGCTCAGAAATATACTTTGGTTGGAGGTCTACTCTATAGGAGGAGCCTTACTGGTATTCTGTTAAGATGTCTTGGTGACGATGAAGTTTGGAAATGTGTAGAAGAGACGCACTCGGGTGTGTGCGGTGGCCACGTAAATAGTCAGATGCTCGCCAAGAAGATCATTCGCCAAGGCTTTTATTGGCCCACTATGGAAGAAGATTGTGCTGTCTATGTCCGTAGGTGTGTCAAGTGTCAACTTTACGCCGATAAAATCCATTCACCATCTTCCTCACTTCATCCAATATTCTCCCCATGGCCTTTCTCCATGTGGGCATTCGACATCATTGGTCCCCTAGGTGATCCCAATTCCCTCACCAAGCAGAAATCTTTCATCCTTACTGCGACGGAATACTACACCAAATGGGCCGAAGCCGAAGCTTACGCGAAAATCAAGGCGTCAACAGTCTGCAAGTTCATCATGAAGAACATCCTCGCCAGATTCGGCGTCCCAAGCACGATCGTCACCGACAATGGGCCACAGTTCATTTCTCAGGATCTACAGGACCTCTGTAAAAGGTACGCAATTGCATTGTGTTCACTTATGTATTTTATTCAAAAAAAGTTGGCAGCATCACCTACGGTAGGGCCACACCTAGAAGATCTCCGGAGGCTGTAATCTTTATTCTTTTCTCTTCGACCAAATGAGACAGTCGGCGCCCTTAAAACGCTGAGCATGAGAAACCGAAACTCAAACCCTAAGGGTAAGAGTAGGATCCATTTCCTCGAGCATCGATCAGTGCACGAGAAGAGGGCAGTGTCCCCGCAGGCATACAAAAAGGGAGCCCACAAACGTCAAACGACTATATCTCCCTCACAAAAAGAAATACAAAGTCAAAATCAAGAGAAAAGCCTGGTCGTGACCGTGCCTGGTGCGATAAACGGAACCCCTCAAAGCAAAAGTCTGAATCCACAAAGGGGACCGTGGAATGTAAATGCTCGAGATTTGGTCCGAAGTTGTCCGAAGGGAAAGATGTTAATGGGCCCTTATTCGCTCGCCGGGTTAACGGCTTTGCCGGTCCTCTCAGGAGGTTTATCCCCTACACTCTTCCTTCTCCCTCTAAAGATGAAGGTTCGATGGAGTTTCTGAAAGGTGAAAACTGCCTAGGGTCTGCGACCTTATTTTAATATACACATATGGTTGCCTACTTTGAAAAGCAAAAGCTATCGCTGCGAAGGAGTCTCCGTGTTTCTGGCTGGTCAAGACCCCTGTTTACCACCTTGATGTCTTCTTGTCTAACCTCGGGCTTAGACCAATGCAAGCGCGTCACCTATGGGTGCGACGTCGTCTGATTCCCGGTCAGCGTCGCGCGGTTGGTCGTTAGGGTTCCAGGGTGTTCCATCATATACCATCTAGAGTTGTGAGGAAACAGACCCGGGTCGGGCAAATCTTTTACCTCAAACACCTTTTGGGTGAATCCCTGTGGTCGGAAGCAACTGGGAGCCTAAGCATGGCATGACGGTATTGTTATCAGGGTAAGTCTTAGCTGGCGGGATCATCATTCGAGGGGTCTAGAGGCCCAAATCAACCTAGATGTGCACTTAGGATACCTGGGAGGTTAGTAAGAAACCCCTGTTCTCACAAAGGTTAGGTGCCATTTGGGTGCTTGCCGGGCGTTAGCAATAAAAAAAATCGAAATGATAAAAGCACAAAAAAAATGGAAAAGAGAAATGTACATATTTGCAAACAAAAAAATCTTTTTATGATAAAACAAAAAAATATCAAATATAAAAAAAAAGAAAACAAATCAATTTTGCATGATTACATTTGCGTGCAGCATCTCACTTTTAATACCGCTTGCATTCGTGTGCTTGCCTGTCGCATTTATCATCACCGCATATTTCCCTTGCCTTCGTTAAATAAAGGCTTGGCCCCTTGACCAGTTATCAAGGACAGTCACAGTGACCATTTGCTTATTGGGCAAGGGGCCAAGTCAGAATAGAAATTCTGATTTGTTTGTTTCAGTGATGTGTGCAGGGATTCAGGCAACAGAAGTATAGGTGAAAAACCAAACAAACCGAACCTTGTATTTTATTCCAAAAAGCCAAAAAATTACATCAAGTTCCGCCCTCTCTCTCTGCATCACTCGTCCCACTACTCTCCGGGCAAAATGCTCTCAAAGGTGCTACCCAACTACGAAAAGCGGTACTCCTACCGCTCTGTACTCCCCTTCCTATTCCCACATCCCGGCGTTGATCCACGGAAGCAGTAGAGAAGCTACCAACACGAAAGCCACGCTCTCGTGCTCTTCGGTAGCGCTCCTCACCATCTCTCAGCCACTGTTCAGCAAGGCCAAGGCTGATTCGGAGTTCGAATAGTTGGGCCTCCATGGCCCTTCGTTCCTCCCTTTCAGTCAATCTGTTGGCTCTTTCTCTCTCCGCGTCTCTTTCTCTCTCTGCACGTTCTCTCTCACGGTCTTCCCTCTCCAACTGGAGAGTGATCCTCAGTTCCACGGCATCCCTAGAGGAGTCGTCATCAGGATGACGCCGCAGTTCCCTCTCCAGTTCTGCTATCCTAGCCTCCTTCTGCGCAGCTTGGGCAAGCGCTCCTTCCGTCTCCTTTTCCTGCCAAATGTACCATCTCAGATACGCGATAAGGCGTAAACCAAGAGAACCCAACACTGAAACTTTTACCTGTATACGGAGCATCCCTTCTGCCTCCGCAGCACGCTGCGTGGCGTGAGCAAGTTGCTCATGAAGCAAGTTAAGTTCGGAGGTGGGAATCCACAGGCTGGAAGAGGCACCACCTACTCCCATCGCTGGGGAAGCCGCGCCAATCTGGGCATGCTACGACCGCGTGAGTTAGCAGCCAACATCAGGAATCTGAGGATTTAATTACGAACGCGCACTGTACACCTACCAAGGCGCTCGTAGCTCCGCGGGCATCGCCCAACTGTTGTTCCATCTCCGCTAAGCGAGTTCGTAAATTCGCTATCATGGCATCCCGGACATCCTGCAGCCATATGAGTCAGCATTTCCACTGGAAAACCAAGAAAAGAGAAAAAAAGGAGAAAGAAGAAAAAAGGAAAAGAGGAAACCAACCTCCGCAAGTCCCCGGGGTTGGAGCCGCTCTGCGTACTTTATCCTATATAGAAGCAAGTAGTCCTCGCTATCCCGCGCCTGTGATTCTACAATCGTGCCACCCCGTTGCCTGTCCTCATACTGTTCGGGGAATCGCACGCGCCAGTCAATGCAGGTCGCCGGTCCTCGCGTCTTTCTCCCGACACGAGGTGGCGCAGCCGTATCCACCCATTCTTGAGCCAGTCCTAAAGTCCTCATAACTAATCGTAGCCGAAGCGGCTCGATTTCATTCAGGCAGTGCATCCATAGTTCCCGTCCGAACCGGGCACGACTTGCTAGAACCCACGGCTGGTCGGCATCGACCATGTCTGAGTAGGGTCTCCAGTTTACCATCGCTGCAGGGAACTCCTGTAGCTCTCGCCTTAGCACCATCAGTTGGTAGGTTAGGGGTGCCGCACTCATGATGGGTTCCCACCGCCTGGCTAGCGGCACCATCGCAGGTCGCCAATGCCGAGCTCTCCCCATAGGGAGGTAATAATAGCTCCACAGCTGCTCGGCGCAGGCCATCAGAACTTTGCAAAAACACAAAAAAATACAAAACAAGCAAAACCAAAAAAAATACCTGGATGAATGGTGTGAAACCACTCACAGTCATCTCACGATCCGTTTCTTGGAATAGGCCTGCAAACAAGTGTGCCAGCATGGCGGCTCCCCAGGCATAATACCCTACTCTTTCAAGGTCTGACAGCAGCTCCAGGAAGTAACATTGGATACCGTCCCCTTTCGAGCCCAGTACCAATCTCCCCAAAAGGAAGAGGAGAAATCTCCTCAAATCTATGTTGCATCTTTCCCAGTCGCCGAAATCTGTGCAGTACACGGCGCGGCATCCTATTTCTATCCTTTCCATGAACTCTTCTGAGGATTCATCGTCCCGCCGACGAGTGTCGGTGAGCCCTAATGCATCCATCAGGGACGCCCTAGCTACCGACCTATTTTTCCGACCATCCAGGTCCAAACCCAGTAACTTCTGGGCACCTTCTCTGTAGTCCGCGTAAGTGACTCCGGTCACTGCCTCGCCCTCTACCTTCAGGCTTGTGATCCGGACCACATCCTCCAAGCTGGGCACCATGTGCCCCCAGGGCATCAGGAATGCCCGGCTCACTGGGTCCCATCTCTCACACAAGGCTTGGATCAGGACTAGGTCAAGCTGGATCGGCTCGATCCGAAGGAAGGTACCAAATCCCATCACGTCTAGCCTCGCCTTCTGAAAATCTGGGAGGCCCCTGTACGCTGCTACTACCAACTCCCATAAGATTTGTGATTTCATCACAACCTACACATACAAGGAATGGGGGTGAGGTTTGGTCAGAAGAAAGGAAGAAAGAATGAGAAAAGGGCAAGAAAACTTGGCTTACGAGTTGTGATTGGGCCCTTTCGCTGAAGTGCCCTTCAAGGTCTGAAAGCCTCCTGGAACTACTACCACTGGACCTGCTTCTCTTCGAGGAATGGGAAGATTCGCCCTCCATCCAACTCTCAGAATTTTGAACTCCTCCTCTCCCGTAAGAAATTGTGCTCCTCGAGTTAGCTCTCGATATACCTGGGAGGATAAAAGGGACAAGAATTTATAGAAATGGAGAGAGTGCGGGCCAAGATTGCCTCCATCACCTGTCAATAATAGCCCTCGCAATGAGGCACCTGCCAAGCGGTCCCATATGTCGCTTCACCGCTCGCACAGGGTGATTGACTGACGAAGAATAGGACGAATAGCCCCTATGTTGTCTAGGGATACCCTATCATAATTTGGAGGACGTCCGCAAAATTTGACACAGCATTCGGGAAAAGAAACTAGGGCCGTCAGTATTGACTTCGACGGCAGATTCCCGTGGAAAATGGTCACAACAAGACGCGATTCTCCGCTTGGAGCGGAGTCTCGACAGACCTATCACATGGGAACAGTGCAAAGGAGAAGAAGTGTAGGGAAGAAGGAACGCACAAAAGAACAAATAAACAGCAGAAAATCAAATCACTCCATTCATAATTCTACATAAGCTGTCACAAACACTACAATCATAGAGAGGTGGCGGGTCCACTAGCTCGCCAATCCTCACCATCACTCATCTCTCTGGGCACTCTCCTCCTCTCCCCCGAGGTGAGGGTCCCTCAGAAGCCTCCGGGATCCCCGTGCAGTAGCACCTGCCTCGCCTCTGGGCGCCTGCTCCGCAGCAGTGACTCGCTGCTCCTCCCCTGGCGTGGCAAAGAAGCCACTGGCGGCAAAGCGACCGGACTGGCGGAGTCGCTCCCCGAACTCTCGCGCTCTCTCGTAGCGCGTCTCCATCCCTCCTAGCCTCTGCACGACGGCCTGAAGGCCCAGCTGGAGCTCCCTCACTTGGGCCTCCAAGGCCCTCCTCTCGGTCAGATCCCGCTGTCGCTCGGACCTTCTCTCGGCTTTCTCTCTCTCTGCCTCTCTCCTCATCATCTGCAGAAGAACCCTTAACTCCAGGATGTCTGGAGAAGGTCTCTCCTCACCGCGATGCCGCAGCTCCGCTACAGTCGCCACCCAGGCATCACGCTCCTCTTCCGCCCGGGTCGCGCGGGCCACCGCACCGGCAAGTTGCTCCCGGAGGGAGGCAATCTCGAGAAAAGGGGCCGAGGAACTGGAAGATCCGCCAGCCACTCCCACCGTCGCTGTCTGCTGGGCACGCTGGAACAAAATAAACAACGGCCGTCAGTGAAACTCCAAAATCTGAAGTTAAAAGTGCGGCACATAACTTACCAGGAGCGACAACTCATGTTGAGCGACGGCCAGCTGCCGCCTAGTCTCTGACAGTTGGGCGCGCGAGCCGCCGATGCCACGCGTGTCCCCAGCTTGGGGAAGCCCCGCGTAGCTCTCTCTCTGCCGCCGCAGGAAGTCGGCACTGTCCTGCACCAGTATACCCCCTTGCTGTCCAGGGAGACGTACGGGCCACTCCTCGAGCCTCGCCTTGCCGCGACTCTCCCTCCTGACGCGGCTCGGCTCGTCCGCACTCGCCCACTCATCGGCCAGACCCAGGGTCCTTGCCATGTCCTGCACCAAGAAAGGGGCCCACATCAGTCAAAAGGAACGCGTCCCCTGTCTAGGACGCGTCCATCATTTGAGTGCAACACTCGCCGAACCCTTTCCCCCCTCGCGCGGCTCGCTTCAAAACCCAAAATGAATTAAAAGAGGAAGAGATCGAAGCACCTACCGGACCGTGTTCACCTCCTCCCACGCCATCGGGCCCCTCAGGTCCCTCGGGGGCCCGGAGCGGCCCTTCCTCCTCCATGGACGCCGTTCCGTGCTCGGGCGCGTCCCTCCTTGGGCGAGGGGTCCCGCGTCCCTCTCCACCTTCACCGTGGTCAGGCCCACCGAACTCCATCGATCAAAAGAGGAGGAAGACGAGAAAGGGGGCAAGCGAGTTTCGGCAGAAGGCGGGCTCGTTTGCGGGTAAGGCACGGGAGAAGAAAGGCCACCCGACGCTTTAAATTTGAATTCAAGGATTAAGACGCGTCCTCGCGCCTGGACGCGCCCAAAAGGGGGAAAAGGAAACAAAATCCCCCCGTGCAAAGCGTAGTTCCCCGCTGTTCAGGGCAAGGTCTCGCGGAGCGTGCCTCAAAGGACAACTCAGTGCAAAGAAGAAAGTGTGGGAGAGAGAAAGGTACACACAACACAAAAAAGCCATTTCCATTTCATATAATAGCCGAAAGTACATCATACAGTGAGAAGGGTGACGTGTACAAGCAACTCTCTAACTCTCACCACCACCCTCCTGGTCATCTCTCTCCTCCCTCCTCTGCCGGGGATCCCTAGGGGGCCTCTGCGAACCCTGAGAAGCCGTGCTCGCCTCGCCCTGCGGTGGCACTCCAGCCTCGAAGGCGCGACGACGCTCCTCGGCCGAAGAGACCAGATAGCTGCCCATGGAAAAAGAACCAGACTGACGAAGTCGCGCCCCGCGTTCCTTCGCCCTCTGGTACCGCTCCTCGCTCTCCCGAAGCCTCCCCTCCGCCGTGCCGAGACTCAATCGGAGCTCCAGCAGCTGGGCCTCTAGAGCCCTCCTCTCGGTCTGATCCCGCTGTCGCTCCTCCCTCTCTCTCTCCCTATCCCTCTCCCTCTCTCTCTCCACGCTCTCCCTCTCTCTCTCCACGTTCTCCCTATCCCTCTCCCTCTCCTCTCTCTCCCTCATCGCCTCTCTCCTCGACAGCTCGAGGGCGATCCGCAGATCCAGCACGTCACGAGGGAGCTCCTCAGCCTCCCGTCGACGCTCCTCCTCCAGCTCCGCAATCCGGGCGTCACGCTCTGCCACCCAGGCATCGCGCTCTGCCACCCAGGCATCGCGCTCCTGCTCAGCACGAACAGCACGGGCCAGGGCCTCCCGAATCTCGGCCACCTGTCAAAGCACGCATGCACCGTAAGAGAACAGTGATAGAAGGAAAGCAGCTAGAAAAGGGTCGGGGCCAAGCAAACACTCACTCGAGCCTCGCGGTCACGCTCGGCCTCCTCAGCCCGAGCCACCGCGTGCGCCAGCTGCTCCTGGAGGGCAGAAACCTCCGGAGGAGGGCCCCGCGAACTGGAACCCGCTCCACCAGCCATCCCGGCTGCCGCTGTCTGGTGGGCCCGCTGAAACACGGGGCAAACGTCAGTCAAAGGCTAAGCATCAAAAATCCAGGTCACAAAAAAATGCATTGCATAGACTCACCAGGATCTCCAACTCCTGTCGGATGGCCACCAACTGTCGCCTGGCGTCCGCCAACTGGGCCCGCAGGTCGGCGATCATGGTATCACGAGCATCCTGCATTACACATAAGTTAGTGTCCCATGCATATACATATAGAAAGGTGGAGCATTTCATTTCACTTACCCCTGCCATACCACCCAAGGAGAGGCGGTCCCCGTACGTAGCTCGATATCGTCTCATGTAATCTGTGCTGTCCTGTACATGGGACACCACTGGGACCCCGCCCTGCTGCCAGTCCTGGTACTGTGCTGGGAAGCGCGTACGCCAGTCCACAATCTTCGCCTTCCCCTTGGTCTTCCGCCCAATGCGGGCCGGCGCATCTACATCAACCCACTCCTGGGCTAGCCCCAACGTCCTCATGACCAGTCTAAGCCGCAGCGGCTCAATCTCGTTCAGGCAATGGACCCACACGTCCCGCCTGAAGCGAGGAAGACCCGCTACAACCCAGGGCTGGCCAGCATCGCCCATGCCCAGGTAGGGCCTCCACACCACCTGCATCACCATACATACATTATGTTAGTTACCATTCAGTCACATGCATAAACACAAAAAAAAATCATACGCATCATACCATGGCCTCGGGATACTCGCTCAGCTCCCGACGAAGTGACGCCAGCTGGTAGCCGTGGGGTGCTGCAACCACGACCGGCCTCCACTGCCGCGCCAGAGGCACGGCCCTCCTGTTCCCATGCCTAGCCCTCCCCATCGGGAAATAGTAATAGCTCCACACCTGCATCCATCATACATCATTAGTACAATAATTACATATTTAACTGTGGGAATGCATAAATAAAATGTTTACCTGGAGGAAAGGTGCGAAGCCGCTGACTGTCGTCTCCTTCTCCGAAGTCTGGGAGAGATCAGCAATCAAATGGGCAAGCAGAGCCGCTCCCCACGCGTAGTGTCCCACTCTGTCCAGATCCGCCAAGATCCCGAGGAAACGGCAGTGGATGCCATCCCCCTTCGTCCCCAGCAGAAGGCGGCCCAGGAAGAAGAAAAGAAACCTCCGAAGATCTAGGTCCACCAGCTCCCTCTCGCTCGGATCCTGGGTGAAAGCTGCACGAGCATCCCCCTCCAGTCGAGCCAAGAACTCCGCTCCAGTCTCGCTAACCCGCTGGCGCGGGTCGACGAATCCGAGCGCCTCCATGATCTCCACTCGGCCGACTACCCTGCTGTCTCTATCAGTCACGCTCGTCTCTAACCACAGCAGGTCCAGGGCACTCTCTCGGTAGTCGGGGTAGGTGACCCCGCTGACTGCCTCTCCGTCAACCCGTAGCCCGGTAATCCGAGCCACGTCCTCCAGCGTCGGCACCATGTGCCCCCAGGGCATCAGAAACGCCCGGCTCGGTGCGTGCCACCGCTCCCTCAGTGCCTGGATAAGAGGAAGGTCGAGCCGGAAGGGCTCGATCCTAAGGAAAGCTCCAAAGCCCATGGCGTCCACACGCGCCCTCTGGAAATCCGGCAGCCCACGGTATGCTGCCACCACCAAGGACCAGCTGATCCGGCCCTTCATCACGCCCTGCACACCACAAAAACCAACAAAGAACACATCAGCATCATGAACAATAATAAACAATAACACTGTATATACTATTTATTCTTTTTATTTTATTTTTTTATATATATTATTTTTTTGGAGGCGTCCAGGCCCCTGGACGCCTCCTTCCTATTTTCTTTATTTCTTTTTTCGAAAAAATCCAAGAACCAAAAACAAAATATATATATATAATATATATATTATTATGGAGGCGTCCTAGGCCTTGGACGCCTCCTTATTTTTTAATTTTATTTTATTTTATTATTTACGTAAATAAATAAATAAACAAAAAGAAAAAGAAAAAGTGGAGGCGTCCAGGCCCCTGGACGCCTCCTTCTCTCACAACCCGGCCTTCTCTCACAGCCTCTCGCACGCCCGTTTTAGCCTATTGAACCACAAAGTGAGAATTCCGAAGTACTTACCGGGTCGTGATCGTCCTCTCCCGCGTCACCAGCATCCGCAGCGGCCTCCGCGGCCAGAAGCGGCACCTCCATCTCCTCCTCCGCAGCAATCTCCTCTGCTACGGCCTCCTCAGCATCGTCTCTCAGTCTCCTCGGACGACGAGCCAGTCGTTTACGCTTGTCTCCACCTCGGTTCGGGGCTCCTAACTCCATTGGGGCGAAGAATGGGTCTGTCTGGTTTGACCGGATCGTTTGAATGATCAGTAAGTGAGTAAGGGGGGGGAGCCCCCCCCCATATATACATTGAGCCTTAATTGGGGCGTCCAGGCGCCTGGACGCCCCCACTGTTTTTTTTTAAAAAAAAAAATTCAAAAAACTTAGGGGCGTCCAGGCGCCTGGACGCCCCCAAACCAAAAAATCAAAAAATAAAAAAATAAAAAAATTATGGGCGTCCAGGACCTTGGACGCCCCCAAAAAAAAAATTTTTTTTAAAAAAAATTATAAAAAAATAGGGGCGTCCACGCCTCTGGACGCCCCCATAAAAAAAAATAATAAAAAAAAAATATAATAAAAAGAAAAAAGGGGTTAGAGCATGTATATAATCCAAACAAAAGAAAAAAAAGGAAAGAAAAAGAAAAACTATAAAAAAGATAATAATCAAGGGGACGGGGGTCCGAAACATCCAAATGCCAGATTTTATTCCATCAGAAAGCAGAATGAGCTACATCAGGGGTTTAGGCGCCTTAGGCCTTAACTTCCCCAGTTCGGTTACATAAGCCCTCCACGGCTCGCATTCTTCCACCACGTGCGCTAATGCCTTTCCCGCAACACTTGTCTTCCAGGGAGCTTTAATGGCCTTCGCTTCCTTCGCGTCCGCTTCAGTGCCCAACTCCCTCTTCTTCAAAGGAACGATGCCAGTCGGTGGTGGAAACGAATGGCGTGGGATGCCAATCTGGAGGCAGCACCGATGCGCATTATAAAGGACGAACTCGGTCGCGCCGATCAGTTGAAGATCAACTTCGGGAGAAGACCTCATGAGGAGATCTAGCGAAAGCAAACATGCCGGTGCGCAAGTAAAGAAGCCTTGTGTCACGGTGCGGAAGTGAGACCGCCAGTCTTCACGTTTCTTCAGCCACGGAACGCGGTTCACTACAGTACCACCGAAGCCTAACACGTCGGCTATGTGATGAAGAGGGCTTTGTTGGAAGAGCTTCGAAGCAGTTGGCATTCCCTCGCGGTGGTCGAATTTGAAATGCAAATCCAGCCAGCAATTCAAGACAAGTGCACAACCAAATGGAGGCTTACCCATGCTCGAGGCAGTAAGACCGCTGTAAAGATAGGCAAGGACGGCGGGTCCCACCCTCTTTCCACGCCAGATCCCGCAGATAGCACCCAGTTGGTCTTCCTCCACCATGTTGTCGGTATAAGGGAACAAGAGAGCACCCGCCAGACAAATGGTGAACCCCTTCATGATTCCCTCCAAATAGTCATCGTCTGGTGACCCTCTCAGGGCGTCCATGACCCACTCCGCAAGCTTTTGGAGATCGATCCCCTTTTGAGTACGGACCTTTCGGGCTGCGTCGGGCGGCATGAAGCTTCCAAGGACACTTTCAGAAGTCCCCCGTGTCAGCATCCGCATAGCCTTCACCTTCCCGTCACTCTTGAATTTCTTCAATCCGAGCAGAAGTTCCACCTCCTCGAGGAGGATGGTCACCTCGAAGGTCGGGAAGATAAAAGTGTGGGTCTGGGGATGCCAGATCTCCACTAGTGCGCCCATAGCCGCCCAGTCCATACGAATCTTCTCGTAATGCTTGGCGTGAATAAGGAGCCCCTGCAGATGCCACTTCGAGAGTATGGCCCTCATGCCAATGGAGATATTGGAAGTCAGCTTTGAAAGCCATGGCAGCTTGGAAAACTTCCTCGGGCCTGGGAAGAGTGGATATGGCTGGAAGAGGAAAGAAATAGGAAATGAAGGAAGTAAGAAGAAGGTTCACATGGAAAATTTGAAATGAATCAGCTTACCATATGCGACAAGATCGTCCCACTCAGATGACCCTCGAGGTCGGAGAGTCGCCTGATCTCGCTGCTAGGCCTGCTCCTCTTCATAACGCGGGAAGACTCTCCTTCCATCCTGAAATCTCTAGATTCTCCTCTCTTTCCTCTCCTGAGCTTCCAAAACCCACCTTGGTGCATTTGAATGAACTAGCCTAAGGGGAGTTCTTATAGGAAGGGAAGGGTGCTACAGGACAGAACATGTCACATCAGTGGTCATTGTCAAGATTTTGGTCTGGATCTCCTTTGAACTGTGGTGCGATTCTGCTATGATTCTGCTACTTTATGATGTTGCTAACCTTTGCTGGCCTGTGCAGGTTTTACTAACGGACGTCTTTGTCCTATCTCCTGTCCCACCTTTCATTGGTTGGTCCCACCATGTCATGCATCGTAGTATATGATACGTACGCTACTAGAACATGCCGAGGACCGTGCGGCCCGAACAAATCTGGGATCTGAGTTCCCCTTCAACAAAAACGGTGATGATCCCGGAAGAATTTGGGTTGTACGGATAGGCCGTCAATTTGTGATAGAATGGGACGACGGTTCCATTCAGTGAGTTGGTACGCGGATAAACGGGCCCCAGCCCAGTATCAGCTCACCGGGTCGGTATCCTGACCCGTTCTTCACAAGTTGACAATATTATCCTTGGCTATTTTCTATTTTAGTTTGTTTTAAATTTTTCTTTGAACCCAGCATGCATTCATATAGGACTTTGATTTATTGCGGAAGATCATTCAAGTGATTCGATTGTGAAAGCCGTTGTGCTCCAATTCCCACAAATATGAGATATTCCACTCCGAATGAAATACTGAGTTTCCTTGAGACAGCCCTACGCTGCTCTTCCAAAGGAGACCCTTGTTTGGACAGACCCTCAGATATTCCTTTACTTTTTTTGACCCACCTTGGCCGCAGCACTTCCACATTGGCTGGTAACCGCTCCCCAAAGGTGAAACCTCCGGTTTATGACCCAGGTACTTCCACACCGAGAAGTTGGTCTCCTTTTGTTTCGTGCCTGAGCGCACATCTCACCCTCCCTTATTTGATCTCCGTCCAAGCAATCGTCAATATTTGAAAGACCTTCTTCAAGGTCGCCTCATTGAAACTCCAGGAAAGATTCCAAACAGTAACGTCAAAAGCGTGTCTCATCACACCTTGGCATCAACTTATCAGTCCGCTCCCACTTCACTCCACTCCACTTCGATACCATTCCACTACGTGTCGCTCCCTTGCAAAGCAGACGCCACGGCGGGGCAGCTGTAGACACGCCATTCTTGACGCCTCCTGAGAAAGTCTCATATTACTATACAACGCCCCGCAACGGCTTACGCATTTTGAATCACTCGAGTGCTTCCTTTTCTCGGGTCTTCTTCTGCCTTTTTCGGCATCCGGAATCGTCTCGTCACGGCATTCGGACGGCATCAACACCAGTCGGACGCATCAGGAGGTTCCGGAATCAAGAAGAGGGTCTACCGGGCGGTCGCCGACGCCTGATTTGAGGACCCGGGTGGGTCTTAATGGGGGCGTCCAGGCCCCTGGACGCCCCCATCTTTTTAATTAATTTTATTATTTTATTATTTTCTCAGGGCCCAAAAATAAATAAATATATATATATATTTTAATGGAGGCGTCCAGGCCCCTGGACGCCTCCATAAAAACTAATAATAATAAATATTTATAAAATGCCACTTGGCATGAAAAAAGACAAAAAATAATTAAAAATATATATATGGAGGCGTCCAGGCCCCTGGACGCCTCCATAAAAATAAATAAAAAAATCAAAATGCCAGCCCTGGTATAAAAGACAAAGAAAAATAAAAAATAATATAATTTTGGAGGCGTCCAGGCCCCTGGACGCCTCCATTAACTCCCTCACGGGCGCCGGCCACCGAACGACGGTTTGTCGTGTGTGAAAAAATCCAAATTATAGAGACGTCCAGTCAGCTGGACGCGCCCATTTCTGAATCACGAGACGCCGCTCACAAAACCACGCGTTGTGCCAAACCGCGTGCGGCCGTCGTCGGCTTTCGGTGGACCTGCTTGAGGCGTCCGGGACCCTGGACGCCTCCACAAAAGTATTCCAAAAAAATCAATAAAAATAGAATAAAATATTATTTCGGCCCTGATGGAGGTGTCCAGGGTCCTGGACGCCTCCACCCTCCGGAGCTCTATAAATAGAGGCCCACCCCCTCAGTTCTGGGGGAGCTTCGAAGTGATCCGATAGGCTGCCGGAGCCCAGAGGCTACGGAGTCATTTTCTAACCCGTCGGGTCTTTTGTAGGTGGAGGTTCTGCCGGCTTCTCGGGTGCCCACGCTCGCGAGAGGAAGGTCGTCTTCATCCACCGCGCTTCCACGTCGTCCCCACGCTGCCGGAGCTCCGCCGGATTTCAACATCGGCACATCTAATAAGCCAATTCTTTCCTTTTCTTCGTAGTTCTTTTGCATTCATCATCTCGCATCCTCCATCCCCCTTCACAAGGGGCCTCTTCTTATATACTTCTTGCATCCATCATCTCATTTTCCTCCTACTCGAGTCCGAGAGGGGTTTAAAAGATAACACCAACCAGGTGTGTGTCTTGCCATCATTTCGTTATTTTTATCGCAAGGATTTGAATACTACACCTCCATCTTTCTAATCCACTTGTCATTTGTTTGTCGTTGTTTTGCAAGGATAGCCGAGGAAAGCCCTCTCCGTCGGTCGGCCGGAGGGAGAGGAAGAAGCAACCCGCCATCTCCCGCTCTTGAGGTAGGCGCGATCACTTTCTTATTTTGGGGTCTTTCGGCCCCTGGTGATCACATTTTGTTTTCGAGGCCGCGGCGAGTCACTTCCCCAATGGCCGTTTAAATTCCCGTCCTTATATTCTCTTTATATTCTGTGATATTCTGCTCATATTCTCGAGGCCGCGGCGAGTCACTTCCCCAATGGCCGTTTAAATTCACGTTCTTATACGTTATATTCTTATCTGTTCATGTTCTCGAGGCCGCGGCGAGTCACTTCCCCAATGGCCGTTTAAATTCCCGCTCTTTATATTCTCTTTATATTCTGTCATCTTATTATCTGCTCATATTCTCGAGGCCGCGGCGAGTCACTTCCCCAATGGCCGTTTCAATTCTTGTTATTTAATTTTTGCACCATTCCCGTCCCCCCGAGGTCGCGGCGAGTCACTTCCCGCTATGGCCGTTTAATCCCCATATCTTGTTATACTATATTTGTCCCGCTCGCCCCACCGGAGCAATCTCCCGTGGTGGCCCCTTCTCTCTCTTCTCTCATCTCTGTGTTGCAGCAAACAAGCAAACAACAAAAAGAGGAGCCCGCGCGCTCCGCGTTCTTCTTCTCCGCTCTCCTCCCGAACCGCGTGACGTCGCTCACATCAGTGACCAGTCTCATGGTCATTGGTGCGGGGCACCAACACATATGTGTAGGTATATGTCCTTGGAAGATGTACACTGAACTGATGTGCTATTGGATCTTCAGATGGTTGATTATACCTATTGTCAACTGAAGATCCAACTGTCTCAGTAGCATCGTTGGTCCTTTGACCTGAGACATTGATCGGATCTTACACGAGGACTGGAATGGTTTAATTACTTGACTAAGTGACTTTAACCATAAGTCATGAGTTTCCGAGTCATTAACCACTCCAGGATACGTGTGAAGATCGTCAATGGTCAAGAAGGGATCGCTCACTGTCGGGTATATATCAGACAGTTAATGGGTCATGACATTGACGCTCCGTTAAATCCCTGGCCAGGGTCGTGTGAGTTCGTTTAGAACGGAGTCATACACTTTAAGGAGGTCATAGTCAAATGGCACGATCATGGGGTTTGACAGGAACCACACCCTCGATCGTACCAGACTCATAGAAGGAGCGAGGGATTATATCGATGCGGTAACTGTGGACTTACAGGTACCAGACATGCTGGTTTAAACCCGGCGTCCTCCAGGATCACGCGGATTTGCTTGACCCAACGTGATCGAAGGTTCGGAATGAATTAAACTATTATTCGGCTCTTGTAGAAGCGAATAATACGTTTAATTTACTTCTAATTAAGAATTAGAAGTCAATGGGCCTTAAACTAGAGTGACTATGGGCCTAGAGGATCACACACAATGGATTCTTGGGTGACGGATTATTATTATACAAATGTATGTATTATTTCCTTTTAATTCCTTTTGGAAAGGAGTGTAAATGAGGCTTAATACATATGTATAATAATGGAAAGGTCATATATACAATTTTGATCCTTTGGAGGTCTTTAGAAAAGGGTCCAAATTCTATATATATGGCACCTACGTGAATCTCATTCGAGACTTCTTCTTCCAACCTCTTAGGCTAATCAAGCATTAAGCCTAAGAGGAGGATTAGCCTCCCCCCCTTTTCCCCCTTGCTCTCTCTCTCTCTCCAGAAGGTGATAGAGTCGGGGAAAGTTGCACCGGGGAGGTATCGTCGCTGCGCAAGAGTCCGTGTGGATCTGCTCTAGAGGCCGTACAACTGTGCGACTCGATATTCTACATCGGACATCGCGGAGAGCGTCGTTCCGCGCAAGGTGAAACACGCAACCCGTAATTAGGGTCTTAGAAACACCGATTAGAGCACAGATTAAGCTTTCCATAGCACCGGGATCGGGCAAATAATTTTTGTTATCCATTGTGCCGCCCGTAGGTGCTGTGCGAAACCTTACACGAGCACGGCCCCCTGCTCGGGCCCCCCAAGGCCCTCCCGGCGTCTTGCCCCGTTGTAGTCGTGCCCCCAAGAAGTAGGGCGCTCCCGCCGCTGTGCGCCGAGTCGAAGCCCACCCCCGCGGTCCCCAAAGCGAAGGGGAAGCCGAGGGGCATCTCCCAGCCGAAACCTATCTCCCCGATATTGCAGGAGCTGCTGGGGGTGCCCGAGATACCCCGCACCCAAGCGCTCAAGCAGATTTGGGCCTACATCAAGCATCACAACCTCCAGGTCTAGGTTGCTTTTGGTTCTGTTCCTCGTCCCAAACCCTAGTTTTTTCTCTGCGTTTTGTACGAGCTAGGGTGTCCGAGTTTTCCTCTTCTTTGTTTTTCCCTGCTAGTTCTGGTGTTTGGATGCTGAAAGTGTTGAGCTTTCTGTTCCCCACACCCCCGCCCTTCTTCTATCCGTTCCCTTTGTATGGGTTTCTTTCAAAGTCCTCCATGTGATAGTTTTAACAAGATAAGAGTATTTGTGGTGCATTGCTTACTTATTGTCTTGGTCATAATTTATTTTTTTTCTTTCTCTATATTTTTGAAATCATTTTGATCTATGTATTGTTCTCTGTGGCTGTTTGAGTGTCTCCGGTGTGCTCATTGTGGAGAGGACGAGAACAGCTGTATGGAATGAATAGACAAGGATGCCTAAGTGTGAACTGTAGAATTGAATGGGCTTTAAAGAAGAGGATAAAGAGTTCAAGCAGAGGATCTTGGGGGGTGGGGATGTTGGATAATGGGGTGAGATGTGTAGACCAGATGGTTTAAAGACTAGAGGTTTTAAAGTGTAGTTTAGCATTGATGCCCATCTGTCTGTTATTCCTTGTATTTGGATGTATCAATACACGCCTGTGTTCCTTCTACAAATGTTTTATCCTATCAAGATTCTTCAAATTACATCACCACTATGAATTCTTCATTGTATTATTGTCCCGGGGTTCCTTTGTGTTTAACACGGAAAAATATAAGATGTTCACCCTAAGTCTTGGAGACAGTGGGGAGTCTTGTTTAGATTCTTATTTAAATGCACATCTTTTGGGATGCGACAACATTTACCATTGGAGCATAGATTCTCTAACCAGCATGGTGCTTTTTGCTTCAGCCATGTGGAAATCGTCATTGTGTTTACATGCACGAAGTTGGAGAACAAGAAGACATTTGCACAAAAGAGGATGTGATGTCAGTGTGTGCTAGGTATTATTGAAATCTATTTTCCACCACTTTGTTTTTTTGGTATTTTGTTGAACACAATTTCTTTCCTACAGAAACCCATGCAGAAGACCTGCATCTTTCTTTTAAATCTATGATGATAGGTTTTCTTTTAATTGTCAGTTCGAACCAAAATACATCTTTTCATAAGAATTATCTCATAATACTCATTTTCCTATAGTTCTCTGTTATTCTGTATGCCTGAATATATGTGTCGGGGAAAGTGGAGATCTGCTCACCAGGGCGACGAAGGTATTTAGACGAGACCCAAGTTCCTTTTTTTATTTTCTTCCATCGGTGACGTTGAGTGCATGTCCGACGCGCATTTGTTCATGTTTTTGTTTTACATTTTTTGATCTGGTCTATCTCTGGTTTGTCTTTGTGTCTTTTTTGCGTATCTCTTGTAGATTGGTGATGGGGACATCACCTCCCATGCCCACGTTCACAGCTCGTCTCCTCGCCCCGGTTGCATCCGGCATGGTCTAGTTATTTAATTTTGAGTCTTATGTAATTTTTATTTGAGTCATTTGATGTATTTTCTCTTTTATTTGAGCCATGTACCTAGGTTAAGTGTCATTAGATTGTTTAGAATGGTTATTTGGCCCAATTCTTTGGGCTAGGCCTAGGGGCGCCCCTACCCCCTTGGTCTTTGGTCATTGTAGTAAGAGTCAAGGAATTTTGTAGAAATGTGGGTTGTCTATATATAGGACCCCATTTCCTCCATTTGAACTAATGAATCAATGAATGAAAATTACCATTTGAGAGTTCAAATTTCCTATTCGAGAGATTCCATTAGTTGGGTGAGAAACCCTTGGGAGTGATTCCCACCTATCCCCCCTCTCTCTCTACCTCTCTCTCTCTAATAAGTCATTTTCTCTCTCCTCCACTTTCTCTCTCTAAAACATGCCCCCCTTTCGCTCTCCTCCCCTCCCAACCACCTTTCTCTCTCTTCCCCCCCTCCAATAACTCATCCCCAACTCCCCACAAACCCACCTTCACTCCACCCAAGCCCCAAGGGAGATTCCACCACTCCCCACTCCACCCTCCAACCACCAACCACCCACTCCCCTTCCCCAAGCACCATCTCATCTCTCAAGGGAGAATTCCCACTTCCCAAGCCCCCTTTTACCTTCCCCACACACCTCTTCACATCCCCCAAGACCAAAATTTAATCCCACCCTTAAACCCACTTTCAAATACCCTTTCCCTCTCACCTACCTTCCCAAATTCGTAGCTCCTCCTCCCACCACCTGTTAGACCCCCTTCCAGACCCCATTCTTCCCTTCCCCCACCTTGGAACACCCCCTCCTAGACCCCCTCACAGCCCGGGCTTTCCCCACACTCATCCACCCCCATTTCCCCTCCCATATACCCCATTCCCCCCCGTCATCTTCAACCTACAGTTCCCAGTTACAGATCTGCAGAAGAGTAGCAGATTGCAGAGGCGACCACGGTTTCCTCCGGACATTTCTGAAGGATCAAGAGCCATATTTGGAAGCGTCTCCCAGTCCTCTTCGCAACGGCGGTGGTCCCATCTCGTTCTGAGTTTGTGATCGCCCAGGGAAGTCATTCTTCCCCGATTGCGCAAAGCCTCCCTGGCAGGGGACTAGATCCGGAGTGGAAGCCCAACTGCAACGATCCTACTTGGAATCTGATCAAGAGTTCTTCTTTAAAAAGGTTCTACTATGAGTCTTCTTTCTTCTCCAAAAAGCACAGCTCAGTTTGGCGTCCGGAACCAGGAGTTATCAATTTTCTCCCCCGGGTGCGCGGTTCTGCTTCCCCACAGTCTGCACCGACCTCTCATCAGAGTTCAGAGCCCATTGGTCTTCTCCGACAACGTTTGGCTTCCCCGCTAGTTTTCCTTCGAAGAGGACCCGTCAATGGTTCCAACGGCTCCAGCGGCACCTGATTCTGAATTCGGGAGCGGTCGTGGCATCCTCTTCTTCCTACTGTTGGAAACCTGAAGCTGTCAGAACCGAGGGTCTGCCACCCTGTTCAAGCCCCTACCCCGACCAGCAGCGGTGCCCAAAGAAATCAAAAAAATTCAAGCATCATCCCGATCCACCTACGAAGAATCTCCAAGTGGTCTCGTCATCGGAAAAATTCTGGAGTGGTCACAGCATCGTGATAACCATCAGTCAGTCTTGAAGCACAGACAGCGGACAGAACCGACGTCGGCTTCCTTGTTGATCGCTAGTTCGGTGTCACCCCTCCCCGCTTGACCGGCTGAAGGCCCCTCGCTGTGTGGAGGTAGTTTTGGATGTAATACCAGTTGACCCCCACCCCTAGATCCCCTCCTTGCATGGGGTGTAGTGTTGTAACAATTTGAGCAGGTCAAGCTACCCCGGTGCGGCGTGTGGGGAACCCACACTTCCCCGCTCGCTCACGTCTCCGAGCGGGACCGGTTTCTTCAAACCGGTCGAGTAAGTGCTCCACTCCTAGCTCCATTTAGTGCTTGTTCTTTCTAATATTAGTTCATAAACTCCGCTGGCCGTGAGAGTGAGAGCCCGATCCTTGAGCTCCTTGCTTCAAAAGATCACCGTGGGGAAGAGTGAAGCCGGTGCCCTTGGCACTTTGTCGGCCCAATTGAATTGGGCCTCCACACCTTTGGGAAAAAAACTTTGGCCTTGCTGGCCCTCTACCATACCAGCAAGGGCCCAACTCTCACATCCTCCACTTGGCATCGCCAAGTCACCCCGGGCTTGGGTGAGCGACGGGAGAGCGGTGGCCCATATCGGTCCGTTTGATTGCAAATTGTGCTTGTTCGTTTTGATCTAAGGGTGTGTCACATCAATTGGTACCAGAGCAAGTCATTGACTTGTCTCTACAAGTCAAGTCCTAGGGCATGCTTGCATTGGAGTCATCATCAAGTCATCATCAATCCGACGCTTGCATTGATCCCCCCCCATCATCATGGCCATCTCCTACTTAGCCTACTCACCACCCATGGACTTCATCCTAGATAGGGATATTACCTTTGACGGATCACGTTCTAGTGACTATCTTAGGTGGGAGGCTACCATAGAAAAGTACTTTGAAAAGACTTGGATATATGGATCCGCGAGAGTCCGAAAGGCCAAGGGACGGTTTCGGGGTCAAGCCGAGAGTAAGTGGGAACATATAGAGTGATTAAGAAGGGTTAGGAGGCAAGAGCCCATTTCCTCATGGGATGATATGAAGGAAGAACTTAGGAAGATCTACAACCCCAAATATTCCCACCCCTCCTACTCAAACACCCCTAGCCCGAGGAGCACTACCACTCCTCCATCCCCACCCGGCAAACTTGAGACCACCTTTAGGTCTCCACCCCCACCACTCCCAACAAATCACCTCTCAACCATCATAACTACACTTCGCGACCAAGTCCTCTCCCTTAAGACCCAAATAAACCAAGCATCCACCTCTCCACCAAACCCCATGAGGATCCCCACACCCCAACTAAAACCTCCTTCCACAAACCTCACTTTCCAAACCCAAATGGCCCCCACTTCCACCCCTCCACAACCGGCCGATCCTAAGGGGAAGAAACCCCTAACTGACCCGGTTTCCCCAATAAGGACCACCACTACCCCTCCATCTTCTCCTATATGGGAGACTCCCCCCAAGACCGACCAACTCAAGCCACCCCAACCAACCCATGTCCGACTCCCTCCCCCAAAACTCCCATGCCCTAAACATCCACTACTTCCCCTCCCTATTTCAAATCAAATTTCCCTTTACCCTCTACCCCGGGAGCACCACACACCAACCCTCATCACCCCAAAAGACAGTCTCACCTCCTTAGTAGAAGAACTCATACCCGATCCAATAGTGGTGGACACTCCACACCCACTCCCTATCTTGGAGGAAATCCATGTCCACGTTGAAGAAGAAACCCCACATGATAATCTTCACCCTACACCACCCTCTCTAATTGGGGTCAAGCTCATCTTAGGAGAACCCCTTGTTAGTTGACTAAGGGAGAGCCTAATTAGAGAGATCTCGGCCCATGTTTGCCCTCTCATAGAACATAATTTTCCCATAGTGCCCTTCTTCTCCTATCACACCACAATCCAAGCATCCTATCAAGTGGAGACCTTAGAAGATTTTCTTAGGGACTTAGCATGGCAAATTGAGTTCACTAGCATGTTAACCCCTATGGCCGAACAACCTAGGAGCCTTGGCCTCCTACACCTATGCATCGGGTCTATCACCTCGATTTGCACCATTGGTTGCTACACTAGCGACCTCCTTCTATTCCTCCCTACACCCGATGAGCCCAGCCTTCTCCTCAAATTAGAGCTTCTTATCTCGGGTAGAAAGCCAAACCCCCCCTTCATGGCCGACCTACCCACCAAGAACTTTGGCCCCATTGTCTCATTAGAGGAGGATGACCCACCACTATTTGAGGATTTTGAGGACATAGGGCCCCTCCCCCTCGATAACCCTTTTTATGATCCCTTTGATCCCTTCTAATGGGGATCAAAGAACCCATGGGATCTAACCACCTTATCCACCACCCACCTTTCCCTATCCCAACCCACCATGTTTGACCCAATCCACCCCATCCTAGACCCGGGTTACACCTTGGGAGCCATGACCTTAGGCCACATATCCCTAGGTAATAAGGTTGTGCCCCACCCCATGATGACCACCTTCTTAGATCCATTCGATCCTTTCCAATGGGAGTTCAAAGGTTGTCCCACACCTATACACATGGAAGTCACTTTTGAGAAAAGTATGCATGTGTCTAGGCTTTCCACACCCCTTGGTATGAACCCTATGTTGGGTCCGTTCATTCATATCACCCACATGTCAAGTAGAAAGCATGAGTGGTGCAAATTCGGATGTAGTGGTCCACCTTCACTCATCATGAGTCGTAGGCATGATAGGAGTATTCATAGATGTCCGGGTCCCCCAGCATTTGTGACCCCCATGCATGACCGGATCACCTATGGATGCCCCGGTCCTCCCCATTCCATCAAAGTCTTCTTGGCGTCAAAGCATGATTGGTCTACTTTTGGTTGCCCAGGTCCACCCATCACCCCTAGAATGTCAACATTCACAAAATTGCATGAAAGCCTTTGCAAGCACATAAGCAAGGAAAATGAGATCTATAAGAGGCAGGCTGACTCAATTCGGCGTCACCAAGAATTCCACGTGGGTGACTTTGTGATGGTGAGGAAGGAGAGGCTCTCCCCGGGAGTCATCTCCAAATTGAGGCCATGTGGGGCTGGTCCCTTCCAGGTCCTGAGGCGCATTGGCGCTAATGCCTATGAGTTAGATCTCCCCGAGGAGTATGGAGTGAGTCCCACATTCAATGTAACCGACCTAGTGCCATATAAGGGACCCACGGTGGTATCCAGTGAGGATATTGAGCCTATTCCCTCCGTTGAGAGAGCACCCACCCGTGAGGAGAGACCACCAGCCAAGAGAGCCCAGCGTGAGCGCATTGAACGAATATTGGATGAACATGTCACTACCACCAGGAGCAAGGTATACTAGTGCTATCTCGGCAGGTGGATGGATCGGTCTCGTTCCGAAGACTTGTGGGTAGTACCACTCTACACCCTCCGATGAGGGAAGGACACTTACTCGACGGAGTCGAGTTCTCCGCACCCCGGGAGTATGATGGGGACATCACTTCCCATGCCCACATTCACAGCTCGTCTCCTCGCCCCGGTTGCATCCGGCATTGTCTAGTTATTTAATTTTGAGTCCTATGTAATTTTTATTTGAGTCATTTGATGTATTTTCCCTTTTATTTGAGTCATGTACCTAGGTTAAGTGTCATTAGATTGTTTAGAATGATTATTGGGCCCAATTCTTTGGGCTAGGCCCAGGGGCGCCCCTACCCCCTTGGTCTTTGGTCATTGTAGTAAGAGTCAGGGACTTTTGTTGAAATGTGGGTTGCCTATATATAGGACCCCATTTCCTCCATTAGAACTAATGAATCAATGAATGAAAATTGTCATTTGAGAGTTCAAATTTCCTATTGGAGAGATTCCATTAGTTGGGTGAGAAACCCTTGGGAGTGATTCCCACCTATCCCCCCTCTCTCTCTACCTCTCTCTCTCTAATAAGTCATTTTCTCTCTCCTCCACTTTCTCTCTCTAAAACCTGCGCCCCTTTCTCTCTCCTCCCCTCCCAACCACCTTTCTCTCTCTTCCCCCCTCCAATAACTCATCCCCAACTCCCCACCAACCCACCTTGACTCCACCCTAGCCCCAAGGGAGATTCCACCACTCCCCACTCCACCCTCCAACCACCAACCACCCACTCCCCTTCCCCAAGCACTCTCTCATCTCCCAAGGGAGAATTTCCACTCCCCAAGCCCCCTTTTACCTTCCCCACACACCTCTTCCCATCCCCCAAGACCAAAATTTAATCACACCCTTAAATCTATTTTCAAATACCCTTTCCCTCTCACCCACCTTCCCAAATTCGTAGCTCCTCCTCCCACCACCTGTTAGACCCCCTTCTAGACCCCATTCTTCCCTTCCCCCACCTTGGAACACCCCCTCCTAGACCCCCTCACAGCCCGGGCTTTCCCCACACTCATCCACCCCCATTTCCCCTCCCATATACCTCATCCTCCCTCGTCATCTTCAACCTACAGTTTCCAGTTGCAGATCTGCAGAAGAGTAGCAGCTTGCAGAGGCGACCACGGTTTCCTCCGGACGTTTCTGAAGGATCAAGAGCCATCGTTGGAAGCGTCCCCAGTCCTCTTCGCAACGGCGGTTGTCCCATCCCGTTCTGAGTTCGTGATCGCCCAGGGGAGTCATTCTTCCCCACTGCGCAAAGCCTCCCTGGCAGGAGACCAGATCCGGAGTGGAAGCCCGACTGCGACAATCCTGCTAGGAATCTGATCGAGAGTTCTTCTTCAAAAAGTTTCTACTACGAGTCTTCTTTTTTCTCCAAAAAGCAGAGCTCAGTTTGGCGTCCGGAACCAGGAGTTATCAATTTTCTCCCCAGGGTGCGCGGTTCTGCTTCCCCATAGTCTGCATCGACCTCTCATCAGAGTTCAGAGCCCACTGGTCTTCTCCGTCAACGGTTCCAACGGCTCTGGCGGCACCTGATTCTTAGTTCGAGAGTAGTCGTGACATCCTCTTCTTCTTGCTGTTGGAAACCTGAAGCTGTGAGAACCGAGGGTCTGCCACCCTGTTCAAGCCCCTACCCCGACCAGCAACGGTGCCCAAAGAAATCAACAAAATTCAAGCATCATCCCGATCCAGCTACGAGGAATCTCCAAGTAGTCTCGTCATCGGCAAAATTCTGGAGTGGTCACAGCATTGTGATAACCATCAGTTAGTCCTGAAGCATAGACAACAGATAGAACCGACGTCGGCTTCCTTGTTGATCGCTAGTTCGGTGTCACCCCTCCCCGCTTGGCCGGCTGAAGGCCCCTCCCTGTGTGGAGGTAGTTTTGGATGTAATATCAGTTGACCCCCACCCCTAGATCCCCCCCTTGCATGGGGTGTAGTGTTGTAACAATTTGAGCAGGTCAAGCTACCCCGGCGCGGCGTGTGGGGAACCCACGCTTCCCCGCTCGCCCACCTCTCCGAGCGGGACCGGTTTCTTCAAACCGATCGAGTAAGTGCTCCACTCCTAGCTCCATTTAGTGCTTGTTCTTTCTAATATTAGTTCATAAACTCTGCTGGCCGTGAGAGTGAGAGCCCGATCCTTGAGCTCCTTGCTTCAAGAGATCACTGTGGGGAAGAGTGAAGCCGGTGCCCTCGGCACTTTGTCGGCCCCATTGAATTGGGCCTCCACACCTTTGGGAAAAAAATTTGGCCTTGCTGGCCCTCTACCAGCAAGGGCCCAACCCTCACATCCTCCACTTGGCATCGCCAAGTCACCCCGGGCTTGAGTGAGCGACGGGAGAGCGGTGGCTCATATCGATCCGTTTGATTGCAAATTGTGCTTGTTCATTTTGGTCCAAGGGTGTGTCACATCAATTAGATTTTAGAGTATTGGGCACTTTTCAACTGTTTCGGTGGCTTGTGAGATCTGCTTTTCCTCTAGTTTTTTGTAGCCAGTGCCACATTTGTTTCAGTCAGGGGTTTGTGGGGTTGGGAGTAAGACTACTAGTATTTTTAGTTGTCAAACTTGTAGCTTAACACAACACAATTATATGCATGTGTTAAGCATCATAGTTCGAGGGAAACGATGATGTTGTTTGATTCTTGTTTGTAAAAATTTGGGTTTTCCTTTCTATTTGACTAGAATAGTGGGAATGCAAAAAAAAAAGTTAGCTTAAAAAGTTGCCTAGCTTTCTCATTGATGGCAGCTGGAACGACGATATGAGGGAAATTCCAACTGGTCAAGGCTGAATATTTTTTTTTACGGATCTATGTAACTGAAACACTTGACTTGGTGAGAACCAATCTCCCAACATTTGAATATCCCACCTTTGTTTCATTATAAGTGGGATTTATATTTGATTAGTTGATTTGCTAAGGATTATAGCCCCTTAGTTGTAAGAACTTCCTGGAATTGCAGGATGGCAAGGTAGTATCTACTGTTTGCACATTTATTCATGAATGCCTTCTTACTTTTTGGATCAAATCTTACCCATTGCTTTATTGGTTGTCTTATCAGGATAAGCTTTTAGCTATTGCTTTTGAGGAGACATTCATTGAGGTTTGCAATTTTTGTCTCACTAGTATGCTTATTATGTTGAGCTCTTTGACAATAAATCAATATCATGTTTAGCCAGAATAATTTGAGAGGTATCTTGGAGTCTCCTTGTGTAATAGATGACAGTATTAGCATGCATCACTGTGTCTGCTGTCCTGTCTAAAGCTTGGTCTGGGTAGTTATGGACCCCAAGGCAGCCTAATTTTTTGGTCAAGCTATTAAGTTATGTTACTGAAAGTTTAACATTCCATTTGGGTTCTTGGTCTTAAGAGTGCCTCTGTATGTTTTAGCATTTTTCTGTGTTAGCATTTTTCTGTGTTCAAAGCCCAGGCCGGCCTCACAAAGCCATTTTTCATGATTTTTCTAATCATAATTTTGGTATCACCTTTCTTGTTCAAAGCCCTATTCAGAAAGAAAAGATCTAGAAACAAAAATTTTAAAAAAAGGAGAAACAAGAAGAATACCTTAATTAGCAAAATTAATTAATGAGATCTTCCTGAAAGGCTGACTTATCTGAAACCCAGACCAGAATAGCTTATCTTGCATGATGTTGCATATGATCATATATACTATCTACTTGTTTCTTTCTTCTTTCGCTCTGGTATTAATTAATTTCGCCACAGTCCTATTCCTCTCTCACTCACCATGGAAGTGCTATATATTCTCCTGCTCCTGCTCATGTTCTTTTTTTTATCTTTTTTCTTTTTTATTGCAGATCCAAGTGCATAGAATGCTTGCTGGAGGAACAGTGTATGCGCATATTCCTACCCACCCCAGTGCCGCTGCAGAGACGTCTATTCAATTATATGTATGAATTTTTTGACTGTTGGCAAAAGGATGCAGCAAACACTAAATCTTTGGCCTTCTCATGGTGGTCCTTTTTTATGATCTACAGGGAGCATTAAAACTATTTGCCCATGAAAGAGATCTATTATAATGCCAGATGCCCATCTGTGGAAGCACTTTCAGGGTGGGGGTGATGGAGTTATATTGTATATATGGCCAATCCGTATGTGTAATGAGCTAAGTGTAATGTTGTGTTTACTATTTTTACATGAATTAAAGTCCAATGTTGTGTTTACTATTTAGATCCGAAAATTTGTGCTTGTTATTTACCCACAAAGGTATGAGCTTAGGTGCAATGCTGCGTTTAATATTTAGATCCGAAAATTCGGATCCGAAAATTTATGTTTATTATTCACCTATAAAGATATCCATTTAGATATAATATCTGGTTTAGTATTTAGATCCGAAAATTCGGATCCAAATTCAACCTAACATGTAAATTCGGATCCCCTTACTCATTTTCTATTGAAGATGTACATAACAGGATTTCGGTTTAGATCCGAATCCGAAAATTTAAAGTCGGATTCGGATTAGATCCGAATTCGAAATAGTATTTTACTTTGGATGTAAGTCAGATTAGGATTTGATATTATCAGATCCGGATTCGAATCACAAAGGATCCGACCCGGATCCGACCCGTTTACACCCCAAGTAGTGATTAAGGACTCGTTTGCTTCCTTGTAAAATGTTGTACTACTCTGCGATTGTTTTAATTTGTAACATTTTCGCTTGTTTGTTTGACTACAGAAATATCGTAAATGGGGATAATGCTGGTTGATGTGTGACATTAAAATTCTCTTATTTTAGTTTGCAATCAATATTAATTTATTAGAAACTAAAATTAGAGAAAATTGAGTTGAAATTACAATAAGTAAATAAAATACCTTGTTTAATATATAGCCACCTAAACAAAGTACTCGCAGTTTTAAAATCAAAAAATACACCAGTTTTAAAATCAAAGGTTCTAAAACCAGAAAATTACATTGAAACAAACAAACACCTAAACTGAACAGTCCTCATATACAAATGCAGCCATTGATTCGGCAAAGATCTTCGTCATCGAATTCTCCCGAGGAAGTGTCATCGATGTATGTTATCCATTTTGAACTTAAATTGAAGGTTCAGAGTTATAGAATGCACCTAAGAGGGGGGGTGAATTGGGTGTTGACGATTTTTTAAAGTTTTAATATAAATCACATAAATAACTATCACAAAGAAAAGAGGTAGGAGAGATAGAGCACATCACACAAGGAGACAATGCGATTTTTATAGATGCTGACCTACATCATCTCTCCAAGATCTCTTGGGTATTACTAAAAATTCTAATAAATCACACACACGTTAGACATCAAAGTGTTGGCTCACCTTCCACACACACAAAGTGCCTCAGCACACTCACCCTTAGAGTAGGCCGCTCAAGAACGCTCAACACACTTTCCCACACACACACCCCACAAAACTCAAATTTAAATCAATATGAGAACAAATATGATTGTAGAGGTGGAAAATTGGTCTCCCGAATCTTGTACCACACTTTTAAGATTTGTTTGTTTGGGGAAGAACGTCTAACCACCCGTGAAAGTCTACAAACACCAAGAAGAAGGCTTTAGAAGGAGCCTTAGGTGTTACCCCAGCGGTCAACCCTCTGATACTTAAGTAAGGGCCGTGTTGGATGAGGATCAATAGAAGATGAATAGGGGAGAAGAGTTTGAGAGTAGGATGATCAAGTCTGGAGCCAGAACGGGATTCCTGGAAGTGCTTGCCGTGTCTAGCGAGTGGTCGGAGAGTGCTCGTAGGGCCTGAGACGTACTCGGAAGCCGACTCCTCCTGATGAGCAAGTCTGATAGTTTCCCCGTGTATGGCTCTCTGTCTACGTGTAGGTTTGTCTCTGTCTATGTCAGTATGTAAGCCCCTGTGTGTCTCTCCGTCTTGTCGCCTGATCGGAGGTCTATTTATACCGGTTGTCCTAGCGGCGGACGCTCATCCCTTAACAGGAAAAGACGTGAGTCATGGGGTAATGTCTCCCCGCGATCGTGGAGAGTTTCCCGTTATACACCCATTTATTCGGGCCATGCGGCCTTCAGGGGAGTCTCACGGCACCCTGGGCGCGTGCTCACCCATACTGGAGTAGAGGGCTGCGATGGCGGGAGAAACGTTTTGGAGTAAGGCTCGGTCGTCGGAGAGTCATCCAACGTCCAAGATGCCCGAGTTAATGCCCCTTGTGAGCTGGCGAATCCTTTGTCCGTCTTTATTGGGCCACCTAGTGCAGACCACTAATTGTCGGGGGGACCTGCTCCGCACTAGGCAAGTCCTGGGTGGACGTAGACCTAGCGTTAATGGGTCGCATGTAGGTCAAGTTAATTTTACCCTCCTCAATGATCAAGGTTCACCAACGAAGAGCCTCCCAAGTCGTCCTTCACGTTCTTATGTAAGAGTGTGGAGGCTAAAAATTGTTACCTCGGATTACATCTTTATGATTTGTTTGATGGGTAAGAGTGTTGAGCTATCTTGAGGAAACTTGCAATCACTAAATGGAGTGTCAGAAGTAGTCTTGAGAGTGATCTCAAGGGACAATCCTCCAATGTTTAACTTAGAACGAGACGTAAGGATAAAGATGAAGTTAGATTGAAAAGAAAGTGAGAGCGTGGGAGGAAGAAGAGAGTGCTCGACGACGTGACGAGTGCTCAGAAACGTGGCCCAGGCTTGGGGAATGATGAAGAACTTATTATCTCTCTCTGAGTATCTCTCTGGCTCTGTGCCTGCCTCTATCGCTGTGCCTCCTTCTCTATCCGTGTATCCTTCCCCCCTCTGTCTCTATCTCTGATCTATTTATACTGGCAGTGGAGATACCTTCCTTTTCTTGTCTTAACGGGGGCGTGGTTGACGTTGCTCGATCATGGGAACGTCCGTCGCCCACTCGCCCATCTACTAAGGAAGGACATCGTGACGGACATCTCAGTGGCGTGGGCATGATCCAATGTTTACTGGGGTAAGTACCATGATCACCACCTCAACGTTCACCCATTGGCGAGTTTCAAGACGTCCGAGACGCGCGTATGGGGAGATCATGCCTGTGGGCTGACCAGTCTTGAGTGGGCTTTAATTAGACCATACTTCTGGATTATCAGCCGTTGGTGATGGCCGCTACGGGCCTGACGACGTTGGGCCGTAGTAGGCCTGACGTTACTGGGCTGTGGTGGACTTGGCACATTTTTCCCTCCTCAAAGAGTAAACTTCAAAGATTGAAGAACTGGGTTAAATAAGGCACACAACTAGAGCAGCTGCCTCCATGTGAATTTTCAGCCCCTTAGCCACTTTAATTCTCTAAATGGGATATTTAAATAGGTTAAGACACCTTAGGGTTTTCTTGGAGAGATTTGGGAAGTCTCCAATCCAAGGAACGACCAAGATTCACTGAGAAAATCTAGCAAAGATGGCAAAAATCTCGCTCAGATTTGCACGCAAGTTGTCGATACTAAGCTAGAACCTTTGTACAAATGTTATGTCTGCTCAGAGGTTCTCCCTACTTGAGCCAACTAAATTGAAGATATCATAACTTCTACCACACACATCCAAAATTCATTATCTTGCTCTCGTTGCGAAGAGTTAAGTTACCACAACACATTACCACCACTCCTCATCTTGAGAGACGTACTAGAGTATAAATAAATTATCTACACATGGTGTCATATTTATTTTTTTAAAATTTTGAATTATCTATTTATAAATAGTCATTAAGATGGGACGTTTTTAGATTCTCTTCCTCTTATCACGTCTCTTTTTTTAAGGGTTACATGGAAAAAGATTTTTAAAAATAGGAAGCTAGGGTCTCTTTGATGGGAGGAGAAACTCTTTCTTCTACCGGTGACTTTGGTTCCACTCTTTGTAGAACATTAGAAAGATGTTCCCATCTTATATTCTCTATTGTGGTGTGCTTAAGTTGTAGAAATAAAAGAGAAAATATCGACGTCAATCTCATCATTTTGTTAGAAGTTGCTCTCTCTCTTAGAATGAGAGACGTCACAAGAAATCACTAAGGCCGTGTTTGCTAACCAAGAGGTTCCCATCTTATATTCTCCATTGTGGTGTGCTTAAGTTGTAGAAATAAAAGAGAAAATATCGACGTCAATCTCATCATTTTGTTAGAAGTTGCTCTCTCTCTTAGAATGAGAGACGTCACAAGAAATCACTAAGGCCGTGTTTGCTAATCAGGCAGGGTTAGCGCAATCGACCTCCGGGGGTCGATTGCGCTAACCGACCCCGATTAGCGCGGATGAGTATGAGGGGGAGGCGGGGCCCACCGGCTCTTTCTCTCTCCTCGATTAGACTATCCCCCCGACAACTCCGCAAACAAACATGCCCTAAAGACCTCTTTGATGCGCAGGTGGGGTGGCGTAATGGGGGGGGGTGTGTGAATACGCCACCCCACCCGGGTTAAGGAGACTTGTGTGTGAGAAAAAAAGGTGAGACCCACCTTTTTCTCTCTCGTCGGTTGTCTATTCGCGCTTCCTTAACCGCGCGTCAAAGAGGCCTTAAGTGTTCCACTTTACCTGTTAAGCAAAGTTTGTTGTATCACTAGATGAAATCGTGCCGATTTTTTGACGGGAGTCGTTGTATGATCTGATATGATAAAATATGATATTATGTCAGTACCGTGTCGAGAATAATTTTTTTAGATATAAAATTATTTTTTAATGAAAAATATATAATAAAAATAAAAATATCGGATCACATTACGGCAACGTGTGTCGCTTGCGTGTCAACTTTTCAGTGGCATGGTCTTACGTGGCCGATGCGATCCTCCAAACCTTTCTTTACATAGGGTAATCTATGTGATCTATGTATGTTAGACTCGAAATCGTACCACTTTGTTCTTCCAATCTTACCAACAACTGCTTGTCCCCGAAAGGTCATGGACTTGATAACGGAGGCTCCAATTGATGGACCCCAAACACGGGCTTAAAAAGTCGTGGTTGACTATATAAGATTAGGAGACACCTATCGCATGTGATCTATTTTGAAATTTCTGTGTAAGAAGCATTTTTTATGACATTTTACAAATGTTTTATGGTGCGTTTGCGAACGGCCGAGGTATATAACTTTCGTAAAATTTTTTAACTTTACACATATACGTCGCTATCAAGATTAGTAATAATTAAAAAAATTTAAATTCTTCTTATAACTTACTTACGAGAATTCCCCTTATCCGATAAATTTTGTATCTGTACTCAAAATTTTAAATTCATTTATTCACGCTCAAAAATTAAGACAAATACGGATTTTTAACAAAATTAAAAATTATCAAAAAATTATACCTCGGAAATTGCTGACTGAACGTTCACAAGCGCCCCCCTGATGGGGAATATGAGCTTTTTGGTCATTGTTTATCAAAGATCGGGGCTGGCCTAGTCTTCCACCTTGCCATACCGAGGAATGTTACAATTTTATTGTGTCCTTTTGGAAAAGATCGCAGGAAATATTAGATTTATAGTGCATTTTGTTCTCAAGATTAGACAAATAAAGTGAGAAAAAATGTGACGCTGTTCTCTTCACACGGCAGAATGACATTTCTTTGCCCACCGCTGATCAATCCAAGAATGTTCACAAAATACATTCTTATAAACTATCAAACATGTATTTGCACCTTTAAGGTGAACCTATTATTTTTAATATCTTACCGGGAGGGAAAAAATCGTCAGGCTCAGTGCGACCCAGTAATGTCAGGTCCGATGCGATCCATTATCGTCAGACCCAGTGCGACCATCGTCAGTCGACCCGCAATCTAGGAACGTTGCCCAGTTGAAGCCCACTCGAGACTGGCCAATCTGCAACCTCAGTCTCTGTGCACGTGCATCCCGGATGCTGTAAGATTCACCAACAGGTGAGCGTTAAGGCCAAACTTATGAGGCTTATCTCGACGAGTGCCGAATCACGCCCACGTCATCGAGATGTCCGTCACGATATCATTCTTCAGAGAACGGGCGAGTGGACAACAGACGATACTCATGATCGAACAGATCATCGCTCCGCTAATGACGTCCTCGTTAAGTCAGAAAAGAGATGAGATCACGACGACCGATATAAATAAGTCCCAAGCAGACCTAGAAGAGGAGAGAGAGAGAGAGAGGGAGAGAGAGAGAGAGAGAGAGAGAGAGAGACTCTGCCACACACTCACACTCTAAGACTCATCATGATACACGAAAATTTATCCACGCACAACCTCCTAGTCGCATTCATATCTCTAGCAAGAAATAGAGAGAATTCCACAGCCTCCAAATTCCGGCCTCATCTTCGAACACTCAATGTCCTATCGAGCATTTTCTCCATCTCCATAACTCTCATCTCGCTCTCGATCTGCCTACTCTCTCATTTATTTAGCATATATCTCTGATTTAAATAGTGGAGGGTTGTCTCCTGTTATCACACTCAGAACTCTTTCTGATACGTTGCTTAATACTTGTAAGCTTCCTCGATCAAGATAGTTAGATGCTATTTTTCCGTTAAGAAATCTAAAAAATATAGTACGAGATCAAAATAACACTTTATAGCCTCTACTTCTTAACATTTAACAAAAAAATGCATAAATCATTGGTGTCAACATTATTTAGTATTAAGAGAAATCTGTCTAATCATTCATTCAAATTTACATTATTATTATTATTTTGTATATACTCCCACCGTATCTGAGATTTGCACCGATAGTATTTCACATGTGCATATCCTGAAACATCTTATTTATTTCGAACTTCAACCTAAAAGGTGCTTATTCAAAGACACAAGTACGACCTTTTTTAAGAACATAGGAATATTATAACAATAGGTTGTTGTTAGAGAAATAGATATAAATTTAATAATATATATACAGAAATAAAATTCCAAAAATCTCCGCAGATGACGTGAAGAAATTAACTTTAGGAAAGAATTTCTATCACTGAAATTGCGACTTTGGACAACGGCATAGGTTATGTGAGCATCACAGTTTCAATATTAAAAAAATTAATTTTATAAATATTCTTCTTACATGAAAATATCAAAAATATCATCAGGCATTAAATATCATATATATTATGATTATTAATTAAAAATTAAAAATATCACCAAATGATGAAAATATCCCTAAGATCCATGTGAGAAATTTTTAGATTGATATAAAAGTTAAAGATATTTTTATCATTTTGTGATATTTTTAAACTTTTGATTAATAACAATAACATATATGATATTCGACTAAGTCAAAAAATGAGTTAAAATGAAATTTTAAAATAAAATAAAATAAATTCTAATAGAAAATGTTCCAGACACCCAAAGCTCAAATCTCACACGTTCAAAAGATTTATTTTATATTTTTTACGTATAAATCATTGTTAAATTTAAAATAACATAAATATCATGTATAGAAATATATTAATATAGATATCTTACTTTTTGTCAAAATGACGTCGCTGTATCGTCCCCTCCGACTACATGGGCCTCACCCCGACTCCCCCCCCTTCCCCCACTTCCTCGACTGCCTCTCCGCCGCCCTCGGCCTCTCCGAATTCTGGGTCATCTTCCGCCACCCTTCCACGCGATGCATCGTCGCGTGGCTGCAGTCGCACAACTCCTGCTCCATTTGTAGGGACGGGCTGTCGGCTGGCGACTCAGTCGACGGGGAGGACTGCCAGAGGGACTCGGAGGACGAAGGGCAGCGCGGCGCCCCCGGTGCCGATGGCAGGCCCTGCCGCTTCAGGTGGAACCCCTTCACCATGCTGTGGCCATCCCGTCGTCGTCCTCGCCGAGCTGGGGTCACAACGCCCGCCGTCACCAGGAGATGGACGAGGACGGATTCGACGGCGACGGCGGTAGCGCCTTCTCCTGTTTCCAGTTGTACTCCTCCGATCATGAGAGGGCATTCACCTCCACTGCTCATCATCGACAGTATTATATTTTCAACAGCTGGGTGGGGTTCTGAGATCCTCCGCCATGTGCCGATGTTGTGTCTCTGTGCAGCCTTCAGCCCTTGGTGGCGCTCCTAGTTTCTTCTCTAGCTCTCCTTCTCCCACTCAGCGGCGGATATAGGAGGGCAGCACCACCCGACCTACCAAGTGCTGGAAGTGTTCCCTCACCTGCAGAAAAGTGCATGTGCGAGGTAAAAGCGCTCAGCTAGGGACGTCAGCTATTTGTTGCTCATTGCAACCTAGGATTTGCAATTCTGTTCGGATTCACCAAACTGCAGCGGGGCATCGCTGAAGGATCGGTGGGGAGCGACGGCGGGCGACGGATGGGGGCCGTCGCACGCGGTGGTGCTCTTCGAGACCTGGGCGGTGGGGCGGCGCTCCTTCTTGACGCAGTCCACGAGCATGGCGGAGGCGCCGAAACCGGTGCATGTAACCGGGATGCGGATGGCAACGTCGGGGATGCCGGTGACGGTGTTGCCACGTTGCTGTGAGTTCATGAGGATCATGGCGGCCCGTTCTGCCCTCTGAGCTACGGTCGCGTCCTCAGCAGCCGCCGCCATCGTCGGCCGCCGTCTCCAGTTCGTGCACCCCCCCCCGTGTCTCTCTCTCCCGCCACCACGTAGGTGAGTCTCCCGGATGGCACCTCTCCGGCCCCTCCCTCTCTCTCTCTCTTTACATCTGTCTACCTTGTAACGATGGAAAAGTTGAGTGAGATATTTTAATTATTTAATAATAAAATAATAATAAATGTTAAATTTTTATATAATATTTATATTTACATCGACGAAAATTAATGACAGTGACATTTTACACTCGTAGATGTTGAAATATGATATCTTAAATCTCGTATCATATTTTTATGATTTATTTATTTAGAGATAGAGTACGTGATTGTCTCTAGAAACCATATAACGAATGAGAAGCACATCATAAAGAGTTCGAGGTGAGATATTAGAGGATAACCCTATGATATTTAAGTAAGTAAAACACTCGGGTGAAAGAGAAAGAGATGATGATCGTAGAGAGGAACGCTCGGAGAGTGGGGAGAGTGCTCGTAACATAGGAGATGAAAGTTATGGAGAGGGGGATTGTTTGTAGGCTTCAATTGCATATCTTTGGGTGTCTGTACAAAGTCTTATATATATATAAGGCTTACCTTGAGTGGGCCGTTTCTTGACTTAGCGGAGTCGTGAGTGATGTAGTGATGGGCTACTTGATCGTGGGATCATCGATCAGTTACCCTCTCCCCCGCTCTCTGAAAGTTGGAAGGGCATTGTTATGGCGGATGCCCCGGGGATGTGCGTGTGACGGCGAGGGCTCTGACGATGTGGGTGAAGCCCCAACGCTTATTGGGGTAACCTCTGTGATTATTGCGATAACAACCGCTCGATTGAGGGCCTCGATGGCGTTTGGAGTGTGCATGTACGTAGAGTACGTGTCCGAGGGATGGTAAGTCCCGAGAAAGTGGGTCTTGATTGGCGACGTTCTTGGACTCTGGACCAAGAGATAATAGGCCGCAATGAATTTCTCCCTCCTCAGCACTATTTTGATAAAAGTAAGGATATTCATGCGAATATATTTTTAGGTGTGATATTTTTACCATTTCAACTTTAACATTAATTTATATGTAAAATATTTTTTTTTGAGAATTTTGCTTGTAATTTCCTACTATCTAAATTAATTGATTATTAATCCATGAGTTTTTGAAATGTGCATATTAGCCCTACAAATCTTCTAACTCTTATAAAAAATTTTATGTCGTTGATGACCATTAGAGAAAAATAATATTTCATAGAATATTTCATCTTGAACGTGACATAGCACAAGAAATGTCTAAAATGCCCTTCACCTCTACTCTCTCTTGCATCATGGACCACTACATCGACCATCTCCTTTCTCGATAAAACACCAGTCGCAGGAGGTCCCAGGAGCATGCAAGCAACCATGAGGTTTTAGGAGTCGCCGCGGGAGGTTTGGCAACCAACCGACGACCTCCTTACAGCCCAACGACGACGTGAGAGAGAGATCCACTAGATTATGAATGACATGGCCTTCTTCTGGGCTTTTGACTTCCTCAGCTCCTCGACCAGGTCGATCACTGCTCGGATGTCGACGATCGGCCTCACGGTGACAACAGCGGGGCATGCCAGGGGGTTTTTGGTGGCCCATGACTAGATGAGGCAGAGGAGGGTGGTGTTCGAGGTAAGGGAGCAGTCGACCAACGACTGGTTGCTCATCGAGCATGTGTTCTAGCCGAAGGTGGAAGTCGCCAGTGGATGCTCTCCTTGTCATAGGTGAAGCCGGCGAATGCTCTCCTTCTACAACCCCCTCCCCCTCCGCCATATCCACCCTCTGCAACTTCATCCCCCGCCACTAAAACTGTAATGCCCCAAATTTTTCGGATCCTTGTTGTGGGTCCCGGATCTACGTTTCCGGTATATCTGACTCCGTTGTGTCCGAAATGATGTTTCGGACATCTTTCGGGTTCGGATCGACGCGATCCGGAGTTGTTTCGGAGGCCCGGAAGAGCTCCGCAGCTTTTCTGCGTGTGTTTTCTGATTCCCGGTGTATGTTTCGGTAATTCCTTCGGAACCTCGTTGCAGGTGAACCGGGCCGTTCACCTAGGCGAGTGTGGTAACGTTGCGATCAATGCGTTCCAATGATAGCGAGGGTGTGATTTTCTATTTTTCGGGATTTTCCCGATTTTCTGGAATTTCCTATATAAACCCCCCACTCTCTCTCTTCCCCTCATTCTCTCTTCCTCACTCTCTCCCTTCTCACGCTCTCTCTTCTCTCCCTCTCTTCTCCGGCGGCCGATTGAGGTGGATGGGGGCGAGGTGGCGAGGCCCGTGGGACGAGGGACGGCGAGGATGGGTCGAGGAACGAGGCGGTGGCGCGTGGCGAGCCGGTTCGCGGGCGTGGAGGCACCGGCGGGGTTTCAGAGGCGTTTCTTCGTGGATCGGCGTCCACGGTGCGCGAAATCTTCGGTGGAGGTAGGGAGATGGACCCCCAGCTCGTGCACTTCCTTCCCCGTGAGTTTTGTAGGCCGTGGTGAGCCGAGCGGGCTAATCGGGGCAATTTGGAGAAAATGCATGTTTTTGGGGAGTGAGCCGGATCTCTCGTTTTACGGTATTTTTGGCCGATCCAGGGGTTTAGATGCATGCCTAGGGGCTTGGGGATGGATTCCCCTTTGTTTCCCCATCACCCGAGGGTGATCGGGGCGTGGATCGGATTTTCGGGCGTTTTCCCGCCGTTCTCAATTTTTCGAAATGGTCGCGGTCTACCAGTAACCGCTTTCATTGGTCGCGGTCTTGGGAGAACCGCGTTTGCCCAAGAGCGTCGGCAAGCGTCGCGGACGTGCGATAGACCATTTTTGTCTAGTCGCGGTCGTGACCCGACCGTGACTGTCTGGTCGCGGGCTTGGGGCGACCGCTACCATCGGGCTGCGCCTGGCTTGTCGTGGTCGTGACCCGACCGTGACTGCTTAGTCGCGGTCCCCGGTCGACCGTTTCTAGGTGGTCGCGGTCCTCAGGAGACCGCAACTACGTTGCGGTTACCGTCTGCGTGGTTTTGACCTCCGATCGACCCGGTTATGACCCAGTGGTCAACCTTCGGCCTCGTGAGTATCCCGGGCACCCCGTGGGTTCCGTGTCCGTGTTTCTGGGGTGTTGGGAGGTGCCGTGTTACCTTGATTAGCGTGCCAGTAGGTGTGGTGGGTCCGGGTGACCTCACGTGTTTCGGGTTTTCGTGTTACGCTCGATTGAGTCACCGTGTATCGGTGTGTGTGCGGTGGGGTCTCCCCTGCAAGTCGTGGGTCTCTTTGGAAGGCGATTCCCGTGTGGGCCACGTGTTTGGCCCTGGACTACGAGTCCAGTTATCCGGCCTGGGGCTGGAGGTTTCCCGCTTGCCCTGGGATGGGCAATCGACAAGGTGGCTTGTGTGCTGCCCTGGGAATCGTGCTTCTATGTTTTCCGTGTGGCCCGTGTAGGTGGCCTTAGTCCCTTGCGTTCCCTTTCCGAGGGAGTGGTCTTGACGGCTCGTGAGTTGTCTCGGTACTCGTACTACCGTGGTTTTAGACCTAGAGATTGGACTAGATTTACGGCCTTGTGCTGTTGCGTACAACGGTCTTGACCCCGAGTCTTGTGACTCAAGGACCGTTGGGTGTAGTGCATCTAGAGGACTGTCCAGAGTCTAGTGGCTTAGCGCCACTTGAGTTTTCTCGACTCTCGCACAGGGTGTGTGCGTGACCGTGGACTGCGAGTCATGTTTCTTCTCCGACTGTGGTCGCCGTGCGACGGTGCTGGTACGTGGGATGGTCCCCGTACTTCGTCGGGTTCGGACGTTGTTTTCTGTTGTCTTGAGAGTCTACTCTCTCAATGACCATCCACTAGTCGTAGCATGCTTACACGCGAGTGGTCCCACCAGGGAGTGGTGGAGAGGCTACCCTTAGAGACGATTTTTAGACTGGTTTCCGTCGGGCCCCACGTCTTGCAGCCAGAGTCCGGCTGAGGGGAAAACCAGTTAGAGGCCAAACTTGGGACGCATGGTCTGTGTGTGCACAAGTGGTTGGGGGCGGTTGGACCCACGTCGACGGGCGTGATCCCAGCTAGTCACTTGCTTTGTGGTTACTTGTTCGGTGTTCGCGCCTTTGGTAGGAGCTACCTGTGGACACCAAAAAATGCATACCTGGATATCCTGCTCGGCCTCGCGTTAGCAACGGCGCCGAGTGAAGAAACCCCGGAGAAATCAAGCACAAAAGGCCCCACAGCTCGTGGGCCTCAAAGAGAATCAAACGGGTCATGACTCGTGCCCACAATGGGCTCAGAACAGCCCTGGGTACACACACCCCCTGGAGAGCCCTTCAGCGGCACGCCCAACCCCAAGAGGCCTCAACGGCACACCCTGGCAAGGCCCCAGCGACACGCCCTGGGGAGCCCTTCAGCGGCACACCCCCTCAGGGTCCCAGCAGCACGGCCCCAAGGCCCCTCAACGGTGCACCCCCCTGGGGGGTTTCAACGGCACACCCCCCTTGGGGGGGGTTTCAACGGCACGCCCCCACGGGGGGGTTCAGCGGCACGCCCCAAAGGGTTTTCAGCGGCACGCCCAGCAAGCCCTCCAGCGGCACACCCCACATGGGGGTTTAGCGGCGCGGCCCTTCAGGGCTCCAGCGGTACACCCTTCAGGGCTCCAGCGGCACGCCCATTCAGGGCTCCAGCGGTACGCCCTTTTGGCTCCCCCACGGCACGCCTGTTCAGCCTGCCAACGGCACAGCGGAAGGCTTTTTCAACGGCAAACGACGTGAAGCCCATGCCCTACGCATCCTTGGCGCGCAGTGAAGCCGTCTGAGGTGTCAGCCGATCGTTGGGCCACGTAGGCTACCCCACTGACACCCAGGACGGGGAAGGTCAAATGCCATCATCACAAGCCATTTCCCGCCTTCGATGGCCGTGGCCAAAGCCCCCGCTGCTGGGGAGTATAAAAGACTCCCGTTTTCGACAGAAGGGGGGGCATCCACACAGACGGACACACGGAGGAAGAAGAGAAGAGGAGAAGAGAAGAAGAAAAGAAGAGAAGAGGAAGAAGAAGAGGGAGAGGCTCCCCCCTGCTGCCCCGTCCACCGTCGCCGGAGAAGAGAGAATAGAAGAAGAAGAGTGAGAGAAGAGAGGAGTGAGGTCTGGGAGGGGAGGAGGAGCCCAGGCTCTGCTCCCCTTCCCCCATTGTATCTTCATTCCCCCTTTTCCCTTTCCTTTTTGCTGTTGTTCCCTTTTTTTTTTTACCTTTCCCTACGATGTATTGGCCCTCTGTGGCCTTTTCTTTCCATGAATGAGAATCCCTCTTTTGGGGTCTTGCTACCGTGCTTGGTTTGTGCGTCTTAGCCACTCACCCTCTGTCTTGGCCCTTTCCATGAGGCCTCTGGCCTTAACCGCTTGTCTTCGCCTGCCTTTGCTTACCGTTTACCCCCCCCAGGGGGGGTGCACCCCTTTTGGTGCCCCAGCGGCATGCCTCGAAGTGCCCCAGCGGCACGCTGCTCGCCCCTCCTTTGACCCTTCGCCGGTACGCCCTGCTGGGCCTTCACCGGCACACCCTGCCTGCCGTCAGCGGTACACTCCCTTGCGCCCTCAGCGGCACGCCTTCAGCCGCCCTCAGCGGCACGCCTTCAGCTGCTCTCAGCGGCACGCTCCTCGGCCCTCAGCGGCACACCTTCAGCCGCCTGTTCGCCGGCACACCCTAGCTAGGCCTTTCGCCGGCACACCACCCTTCCTTCTTGCCCGGTGCATTCCCGTCTCAGCCAGTCTTAGGAGTGTCTCCCGCTTGCCGTACCCTCCGAGTTTTCCGAGGTTTATAAAGGTGTTGCCGCTCTCGGGCGCCCACCTCCAGTTGTCGGGTTCCGCCACTCCTTGTGGGCGCGTTCCCTGTATCTCCCTTACGCTCGGGTCAAGGGGAGATGCTGCCGAATTTTTGTTAGAAACGATGACATATTAAAAAGATAAAAGATAGCAACTAGCAAATGGAACAACAACACATTAAAAGGACTAAAAGAAAGCAGCAAACAAACGAAAAGAACAACGGCAAAATGCTTCAACCAATGCGAAGAATAATGCAATCAATTCAAAGGGAACCAGACCGAACAACAACTAAACAACTCGAACATCCGCCCCCACAAGAGAAAGAATGAAAATTAATCAAGAGAAGAAAAGAAGAAACCCATGCAAAACTTAATAAAAAAAAATCAAGAGAGAAAAGAAAAGAAGAAAAGAAAAGCCTTAAAAGAAATGGAAGAGAAGCACACTCGGCCATACCCTTCGCCGGCACACACCCTGGCCCTCCAGCGGTACACCCCTTGGCCCTCAACGACACACCCTTTCAACCCTCCAGCGGTACACCCCTTGGCCCTCAACGACACACCCTTTCAACCCTCCAGCGGTACACCCCTGGCCCTCAGCGGCACACTCTTCCAGCCCCTCAGCGGCACACTCCCTTAGCCCTCCAGCGGCACACCCCCAGGCCCTCCAGCGGCACACTCCCTTAGCCCCCCAGCGGCACATCCCAGGCCCTCCAGCGGCACACTCCCTTAGCCCTCCAGCGGCACACCCCCTGGCCCTTCAGCGGTACACCCCCTTAGCCCTCTAATGGCCCATTCTCTCTCCAGAAAATATGAGTAATAATAATAATAATAATAATAAAAAATAATAAATAATAAACAATAACAGATTCAAAAATGTATAAATAAATAAGGATAATAAAGGAATAAGTAATAATAATAATAATAAGCTTCAAATAAATAATAACAATAATAATAATTAGACCAATAAATGATAGCAAAAATGAATAAATAATAATAACAAACTCAATAAGAATGATGAACAAATAAATGATGACCAAAATAAATAATAATAACAAACTTAACGAAACACGACAAGCAAATGAACGATAATAAAACGAACAAAAATAATAACAAACCTAATAATAACAATAGTAAATGAATAAATCACAAGAGAAATGAATAAATAGTAATAATAAACTCACTCGAAGACACGCACAAATTAACGAATAATAATGATAAAATTTTAAATAACAATAAAATAATGTAATCCACGTGGCAGCCCCGTCTCTCCCGTGACCCGGTGCCGAAGGAACAACAATGCCGCCCTGGCGGGCTGGGCCTGAGTCTTGGGAATTATCCCGAAATGGCCATGACCCGACCTCACCTCGGGCTAACATTCCGATTAAACCGGACTCATTTCTCCGACCGGATCCTTTCCGAGCCGCTACTAAAATTGCCGCACGTTCGGCAGACATTTGAACGGATTCACCTCGATTCCTGCCGCGTTCTTATTACGGACCTACGTCCGAACATGAAAAGGCCCGTAAGTGACCAACATGGCTGACGGTTCTCGCCCCAATATGGTCGTGAGCCGGCATCGTTCCGGGCCGATAGCCCGTTAAATCGGATTCATTCTAACGGGATTTGCTCCCGCTCTTTCATTGAAACTGTCGTAAACTCGGCATACATTTGCACGGGGTCGCTTCCACCCACGTCGCACTTTCAACATGGGCCCTCGCCCGAACATGGAAAGGTCCGCAAGTGACCGACAGAGTTGGAATAGAACGAGACGGCTCTCGCCACCCCTGGACTCCTCCCATGGGGATATCAATAAGACCTCCATGGGCCATACTTGGACCTCGGGCCCGCCCCGATCATGGTCATCGTCCGGCTCATATCCTCGGTCTATAGCCCACTCCTTTCGAACATGTTTTCGGTTCTAGAGTTGAATTCCGGGACTCTCCCCCGTTGCCCTCCGGCACTGGGAACATTAATGATGCCCACGCAAGCCCCGTTTGGACCACGGGAGGCGCCCCCAATATGGTCCTGACTTGATCTTGCACCGGGCCAACAAATTCATTGGTTTCCGGCTACACTAACCGAGATTTAACCAAATGATTTCTGTGTCTCGGAATAATGTATTTGCCGTATCACGGCATACATATGTTCTAGGTCTTCCCGCGATGATTACAATATTCTCAAGACGGACACCCGTCCGAATATTAAACGGTCCCCCGAATGACCGTCATGTTTCGAACGTCGGCTTCTCCGGACACAGGGCTTTTCAGCCGATTTAAGGGATATTCCCTCGTCGCCCCTTGGCACCGGAAATATTAATGACGCTCATGCAAGTCTCGTTTCGACCGCGGGGGGCCCACCGCAGTATGGTCGCATCTTGCTCTTGTATCGGGCCAACAGATTTACCGGTTTCCGACCGCTTTGACCGAGATTTAGCCAAATGTTTTCCGTTCCCCTGAACAATAAATTGCCATATCCTGGCATGCATATACTCTGGTCTTCCCTGACGATCGCGCTTTTCCCAAGATGGACACTCGTCCGAACATTAAATGGTCAGCACATGACCGACATGACCGCGAATACTTTCTTCTCACCCTCATACGGGGGTTTCGATGCTTCCTAATAGACCTTTCGTGCAATTAACTTCTTGGCCATGAGGCCCTAAATCTCGGCGATTAATCAAGGGTATTCCCTCGTATGGGGGATGTAAATGACGTCGTGACCTTTATGGCCCGGCGGGTTTTGGTCCCGACACGAACCACACAATCGTCTGACGAAGTCAGATCGAGCGCACCATGGGCTCCTCGGAGCCCGAATAAATTGTCACCTCGGTGACTGGCACGCCCACGCACTCAATAAACGAATAAACCAACAAGATAATAATAAGGAAAAAAAAGTGCGTCCACAATTCTGGCACGCCCGGTGGGACCAAACCACCCTTCATCTCCTCGCCGGGATTCAGGGCCTCATGGCCCCCTAATAAACGATGTTTGCCTGCTTTGATGAATTGCAGGTGCTGTCTTCGCCAGTCCTATGGGGAGAAAAGCCTGGATCGGTGCAGCTGTCTTCGCGGCCTCGAGAACACTGCTTCGAAGCATATGCAGCTTCCAAGAATCATGGGGGCTGTTATAAAAAAAAAAGGGAAGAGAAGATAAGAGAAAGAGAACAGAAGGGAGGGGAAATCAAGCCCCCCGTTTCCCTCAAGAAGAAAGAGAAGAAAAGAAGAAAAGAAGAAAAGAAGGAAGGAAGAAAGGTAGAAACAAAAAAAGAAGAGAAAGAATTGGCAATAGAGGGTTGTATGGCCACGTCCGTCGAGACCCGTGCTGAACAAAGATTACCGCTGTGGGGTTGATGCGGTGGAGCGAACCACTCATCCCCTCCCTGAGGGGGTGAGCGCTCTCCTGCACCCCCACCCTGGTCAATCATACAAAAAAAGAAGAGAAGAGAAGAAGAGACCAAAAAAGAGAGAAGAGAAGGGAAAAAAAAGAAGAAAAAGAGAAAGAAGAAAAGAAGAAAAGTAGGCCAGCATCGCCGACTAAAAGAGCAAGAAGAAACCCGGCATCCCGCCCGACTCTAGGAGGCTCCGAGTCCGTGGTGTAATGACCCCGCTCGTTCCTCCTTCCTGCTGCCTCCATCCGGCACAAGACGACCCCTCGAGTGGCTGTTAAAAGACCCAGCGAGCCACAATCGTAGCTTGGTGAATGGCTGCCCGCTGTGGGGAATGCTTTATAGCAATGAGGCCAAGCACGGCCACCACTCCCGAAGAGAGCATACATATACCCCGCCATGGGGGATAAGAAGAAGATATATACCCTGCTACGGGGGCATAAGAGGCAAAAAAAGAGATACACCCTATTCCCAGGGGCACATGAAGAGAATCCGCCCCGACTGAAGGGCACAAAGCAAAGGCTACACCCCGGCTTCGGGGCATTTGAGGAAGAATCCGCCCTGACCTGGGGACATAAGAAGAAATAGAGTTGCGCCCCAGCTTAGGGGCATCTGAAGAAGAGAAATACACCCTGATATGGGGGCACATGAAGCAAAAGACATACCCCGCCATGGGGGCGTAAGAAGAAAAGAATTCACCCCTACTCGGGGGTACATGAAGCGACAAAGAATACACCCCGCCTTAGGGGAATTTGAAGAAAAAAATACACCCCACCGACGGGGGCACAGGAGCCATCAAGAACACACCCCACTTTCGGGGCACAAGAAGTAGACATTCCCCGGCATGTCGGAGTAGAACAAGAAGAATCCCCCCCGGGGGGGCATAAAAAGCAAAGGTACACCCTCGTGCCGGGGGCACATGAAGCGAATACACTCTATCCTGGGGTCATGAGAAGAAGTAAAATACACCCCGTCTTGGGAGCATATGAAGCCAAGAATCACACCCCCGTCCCGGGGTATTTGAAGAAGAAGCCCACCTCGCCTCGAGGGCCTGGAAGCTATAAAGAACACGCCCTGACTCAGGGGCATGCAAATGAGAAGAACTCGCCCCGCCCCGGGTGCACAAGAAGCCAAGCTCACCCCGCATGGGGGCATGTAAGACACAGGTACGCCCCGACTCAGGGGCACTTGAAGATAAGTACACTCCACCTTTTGGGTGCAAAAAGCAACATACCCCACCCCAGGGGCACAAGAAGAAAACACACCCCACCTTGGGGGTGTAAGAAGCCAAGAGATGTACCCCGCCACGGGGTAGTAGAGGCAAAATGCGTCCCTCCCCAGGGGCACATGAAGCAACGTACCCCTCGCCTCGGCAGCATATGAGGCCAAGAAGCTACATCCCGGCTCGGGGGCATAAGAAACAAAATATATACCCCACGTCCGGGGCATATGAAGCCAAGAAACACACCCCCGTATCGGTGGTATTTGAGGAAGGAGCATACCTCGCCTCGAGGGCCTAGAAGCTATAAAGAACACGCCCCAACTTAGGGGCATATGAAGAGAATTCACCCCGGCCTAGGGGTATTTGAAGAAGAAGCATACCCCGCCAGGGGACATAGAAGCCATAAAGAATCCGCTCCTGTTTAGGGGTACTGGAAGAAGCTACATCCCGTCTTGGGAGCATGAGAAGAAAAGAGAATCCACCCCGGCTTAGGGAGCTTTGGAGGAGCATACCCCAGGCTCGGAGTCCATGAAGCAACATTAAGCCCCCGGGGGGGACATCTGAAGCAGAACAAACAACATCCCCCGGCTTTGGGAAGCATATGAAGAGAGGAATACCCCCCGATATGGGGGCACATAAACAAAGAAGAAGAATTCACCCCGCCTCGGGTGCATAAAAAGCAAGAACTACACCCCGCATCAAAAGCAACGATACACTCCACTCTGGGGGCACTAGAAGCGGAATACACCCCGTGCCGGGGGCATATAAAAAAAAAGGGATACCTCGCTCTGGGACATCAGAAGCAGCAATACGCCCCACCTTGGGGGCATCAAAAGCAGCAATACACCCCACCTTGGGAGCATAAGAAGCAAACATTCCCCCCGGTGTGTCTGGAAAGAAGAAAAGAATTCACCCCGGCCTAGGGGTATTGGAAGAAGAAACATACCCCGCTTGGGGGACGCGGAAGCAAAGAGACAGAGTACACCTCCACCCGGGGGCGTAAAGAAGCAAAGAGACATACATCCCAACCTGGGAGCACATGAAGAAAGAATATACCCCGACCTAGGGGCGTCAGAAGAAGAAACATACGCCCCGACCCAAGGACATAAGAAGCAAGAGAATACGCCATGTGAAAAGGGTATAAGAAACATGAAGAATGTACCCCAGCCTAGGGGCACAGAAAGAGACACACTCCGCCCTTGGCGCATAAGAAGCAGAAGCACCTACCCCAGCCTGGGGGCACAAAAATACACTCCGCCCTTGGCGCATAAGAAGCAGAAGCATCTACCCCGACCCGGGGCACAGAAACAAAGAGACATACATCTCGATCCGGGAGCATGAGAAGAAAGATATACTCCGCCCAAGCGGAATTTGAAGAAACAACATACCCTGCTTCGGGGGCACAGAAGCTGTAAAGAGATACACCCCCGCCTCAGGGGGGCGTAAGAAGCAAATGACACACCCCGGCCTCAGGGGGGGGCATAAAAAGCAAAGATACACCCCCGTCCCGGGGGCATTTGAAGAGAGCTACGCCCCGTACCAGGAGCATATGAAGAAGAAACATACCTCGCCTCGAGGGCCTAGAAGCTATAAAGAACACGCCCCGGCTCAGGGGCATATGAAGAGAAGTCCACCCTGGCTCAGGGGTATTTGAAGAAGAGACATACCCTACCTGGGGGCATAGAAGCCGTAAAGAGTATACCCCACCATGGGGGCATTTGAAGAGAGCTACACCCCGCCTCGGGGGGCATTAAAGAAACACACCCTGATCTGGGGACATAGAAGCCAAAAAAAATACACCCCGCCTGGGGGCACAGAAGCGAAGAGGCAAAACACACCCCCCCTCAGGGGGGATGCACACCAAATGAAGCTACGCCCCAACCTGGGGCACATTAAGAGAAAAAAAGAGCATAGTAAAGAAAAAGACACGCACGAGGCAGACGTGGTCTTCGAGCCCGCCTCATCACACAAAAGAAGAGAAGAAAAGGAAAAGAAGACACATGAGGCAGAAGTGGTCTTCGAGCCCGCCTCATCACGCAAAAGAAGAGAAGAAAAGGAAGAAGAGACACATGAGGCAGACGTGGTCCCTGAACCCGCCTCTTCACATAAAGAGGAAGAGCAGAACCAAAAGAAGACACATGAGGCAGACGTGGTCTTCAAGCCCGCCTCACCACACAAAAGAAAAGAAGGAAAGAAAGAATACACATGAGGCAGACGTGGTCTTCGAGCCCGCCTCATCACACAAAAGAAAAGAAGAAAAGGAAGAAAAGACACATAAGGCAGATGTGGTCTTCGAGCCCGCCGCATCACACAAAAGAAAAGAAGAAAAGGAAAAGAAGACACATGAGGCAGAAGTGGTTTTCGAGCCCGCCTCATCACGCAAAAGGATAGAAGAAAAGGAAGAAGAGACACATGAGGCAGACGTGGTCCCTGAACCCGCCTCTTCACATAAAAGAAGAAGAGCAGAACCAAAAGAAGACACATGAGGCAGACGTGGTCTTCGAGCCCGCCTCATCACACAAAAGAAGAGAAGGAAAGAAAGAATGCACATGAGGCGAACACGGTCTCTGCACCTGCCTCTCTACAAAGAAAAAAAAAGAGAAAGAGTCACGAGGCGAACATGGTCTCTGCACCTGCCTCTCTACAAAAGAAGAATAGAAGAAAAAAAAAGAGAGTCACGAGGCAGAAGCGGTCTTTACACCCGCCTCTCCATAAAAGAAGAAGAGAAGAAGAGAGAGAACAATCACGGGGCGAACATGGTCTCTGCACCTGCCTCTCTACAAAAGAAGAAGAGAAGAAAAAAGAAAGTCACGAGGCAGACACGGTCTTTGCACCCGCCTCTCCATGAAAGAAGAAGAGAAGAAGAAAAAAAAACAGTCACGAGGCGAACATGGTCTCTGCACCTGCCTCTCCATGAAAGAAGAAGAGAAGAAAAGAAAGAACAGTCACGGGGCGAACACGGTCCTTGAACCCGCCTCTTCACACAAAAGAAGAGAAGAAAAGAAAGAAATGACCATGAGGCAAGCATGATCTTTACACCGCCTCTCCATAATAGAAGAAGAGAAGAAGAGAAAGAAGAGTCACGAGGCAGACATGGTCATTGTACCTGTCTCCCCACACAAAAGAAGAAGAAAAAAAGAGAGACATGAGACAGACGTGGTCTTCGAACCCGCCGCTTCACAAACCCTTCTCCTCGGCTCACGTATCCTACTACCCGACGCCCTTTGGCTCAGTCATTCCGGCCAAGGCCCACTGTCATGATTAATCCACCCGTCCCACCGCGCTCTCCGATCTCTTTTTGGCTTTACAGCCTACTCCTAACATCTCTCGGCTTGTCAGCCTGCTCCCAATATCCCTTGGCTTTTTAGCCTACTTCCCAATATCTTCGGCTCTTGCAGTCTGCTTCCCAGAATTCGGCCTTCACGGCCTGCTTCCCAGAATTTGGCCTTCACGGCCCGCTTCCCAATTTCGGCTTCTGCAGCCCGCTTTCCAATATCTTTGGCTCTCGAAGCCTGCTTCCCAGAATCCGGCCTTTACGGCCTGCTTCCCAAAATTTGGCCTTTACGGCCTGCTTCCCAGAATTCGGCCTTCACGGCCTGCTTCCCAATTTCGGCTTTTGCAGCCCGCTTCCCAACATCTTTGGCTCTCGCAGCCTGCTTCCCAGAATTCGATCCTTGCGGCCTGCTTCCCAGAATTTGGCCTTCACGGCCCGCTTCCCAATTTCGGCTTCTGCAGCCCGCTTTCCAATATCTTTGGCTCTCGCAACCTGCTTCCCAGAATTCGGCCTCTACGGCCTGCTTCCCAGAATTCGGCCTTCACGGCCCGCTTCCCGCAACTTCGGCCCTCGTAGCCTGCTTATCTCTGGCTCTCGTAGCATGCTTCCCTTCGGCTTTTATAGCCTGCTTCCCAACTTTGGCTCTTGCAGCTTGCTTCCCTTTGCCTTTATGGCCTACTTCCCAATGTTGGCTCTCGTGGCCTGCTTCCCCAACCTTTGGCCCTTGTAGCCCTCTTCCCAGTGTCTCCCGGCTTCTATAGCCCGCTTCCCTAATACCCTTTCAGCCGTTCGTGGTCTGCTTCCCTAATATCTTTACTACCACTACACTTATACGTAACAACAATATTTTCTTATAAAACAAAAAAAAATAACAAAAAAAACAAATAAACAGAAAGAAAAAACAAATAACAACAACACCAAAAAAAAAAAACAAACAAACAAACAACAAAAAAGGAAAGAAAACAAAAACAAAACAAAAAAGGAGAATGCATGATTACCCTGCTTGCATGGTTGCTTAATATAGAATAATACACTTCCTTGAAATTTTCTAGGACCGTGTTTCCTTGCTATAATAATAATATCGCCCCGATTCCGGGTGGGCACGCGTCACGGCATATGCTCGAAGGGAACCCAATTATGGCAGGTGCACACGTCAAGGGGAAGAGTCATGGCTGAATCGCTAAGCCCAACTCACAAAATAAACCTGAGGCACCGCTCCCACACTTAGCACTTAACGTGTTCAAAAGCTTTCAACTATAGGGATTGCCCGAATTTCTTCTTAGCACTCTACGGAGGCTTGAATTCCTGCACTCGCGTGGAAGGTAATTGTGAGGAAAAAGCTACCTACCCCCCACTGTAAAAAAAAAAAAGAAGAAAAAAAAAGAGAGAAAAAAAGGAGAAAAAAAAAAGAAGAGAAAAGGGAGAGGCACGCGAATCCGAGTAGTCGGGAATCCCCATTGAGACACATGAGGAGACTCGCGCGAAATGGTGAAGCGAATTATAATAAGGAGGAAACCTATTAGCCGGGAATCCCCATTGAGACACATGAGGAGACTCGCGTCAAACGGTGAAATCCGTAATAGAATTATAATAAGGATGAATCCTATTAGCCGGGAATCCCCATTGAGACACATGAGGAGACTCGCGCCGAACGGTGAAATCCGCTACCAAAATAAACAGATGGGGGGCTGTGCGAAGCTACCAAAACCGAGAGCCTGAAACATATGTGTAGGCGCTAGAGTGATCCTCGAGTGTCACCAGGAAAACCTGCATATCCCTATGGTTAGGGCTCTTTGCTCACACATTTGCACTGCCACGCCACATAGAATGGCCTCGGGTGAAATGCGTGAATTTAGGCTATGCATGCAAGACGTGCGATATCCTCTTGACTGGTGCACCACCCCTCAATTGTGCCTCGCGGCCCGCACCGCATCTACGAATTACGGGCGACGTCCCTATCCTATCCCCTATAGAGGGAGCCGCCTTACTTATATTTATGTTATGCCTGCTAATGAATGCTTGCATGCTTAAAAAAAAAATAAAATAAAAATGATAATGAAAAAAAAACAAACAACATAAAACAGCATAAAAATAATAAAAAAAGCATAATAACAATAAAATAACAAGAATGTGCGTGTGCAACGAACTCAATTTCGGCTATCGCAGCCTACTTTCCCAGCTCTGGCTCGTAGAGCCCAACCTTGGCCCCCCATGGCCTACCTCTTGCCCTCACGGCTCGTTAATCTCCCATAATTTCGGCCTTCACGGCTCGCTTCCCAACTTTGGCTCTTGTAGCCTGCTTACCTCGGCCCCCATGGCCCACTTTCCCAATTCTGGTCTTCACGGCCTGCTTCCCAAAATTCGGCCTTCACGGCCCGCTGCCCATAATTTCGGCCTTCACGGCCCGCTTCCCAACTTTGGCTCTTGTAGCCTGCTTACCTCGGCCCCCATGGCCCGCTTTCCCAATTCTGGCCTTTACGGCCTGCTTCCCGAAATTCGGCCTTCACGGCTCGCTGCCCATAATTTCGGCCTTCACGGCCCGCTTCCCAACTTTGGCTCTTGTAGCCTGCTTACCTCGGCCCCCATGGCCCGCTTTCCCAATTCTGGCCTCCACGACCTGCTTCCCAAAATTCGACCTTCACGGCCCGCTGCCCGTAATTTCGGCCTTCACGGCCCGCTTCCCAACTTTGGCTCTTGTAGCCTGCTTACCTCGGTCCCCATGGCCCGCTTTCCCAATTCTGGCTCTCGTAGCCTGCTTCCCAGACTTCGGCCTTCACGGCCCTCTTCCCATATTTTCGGCTCTTGCGTTCTGCCTCCCAATATCTTTGGCTCTTGTAGCCTGCTTACCTTTAGCCTTCGCGGCCTACTTCCCAATTCCGGCTCTCGTAGCCTGCTTCCCGATTTGGCTCCCGCAGCCTGCTTCACATAATTTTGTCTCTTGCAGCCCGCTTCCCAACATCCCTGGCCCTTTACGGCCTGCTTCCCAGAATCTGGCCTGCACGGCCCGCTTTCGTAACGCCAACTTTGGCCCTCGCGGCCCACTTTCCCGAGTTCGGGTTTCATAGCCAATATCCCCGGCGCATTTTTGAATCAACAAACTCTTCTCTCCGCCCCTTCGGACGACGAACATCTCAGTTGCCTCTGGCCTTGGCTGTTTCGGCCTCACTTACTGGCTCCCGTGCCAACAGCTTTCAATTATCGGCCGTTGTGCCTACAACTCTTATATCATTGGCATCCATGCCAACAACCACCTAGAGTTCTTCAAAAAAAAGAGAAAGAGAAAAAAAGAAGGGAAAAGAAGGGAAGAGGAGAAGAAACAAAAAAAAACAACAACAAAAAGGACAAAAAAGGAGATGACAAAAGAGAAGAAAAGAAAAAAGAGAAGAAGAGAAAAGAGAGAAGAAAAGAAAGAGAAGAGACAAAGAGACCAAGATACTGCTTCAGTTCCCGACACCCCATCGGCACTGATGAAGAGACGAAGAGACCAAGATACAACTTCAGTTCCCGGCACCCCGTCGACACTGATGAAGAGACAAAGAGACCAACATACTGCTTCAGTTCCCGACACCCCGTCGGCACTGATGAAGAGACAAAGAGACCATATGCTGCTTCAGTCCCCGGCATCCCGTCGGCACTGATGAAGAGACAAAGAGACAACAAACCAGGTCGGCCCCCGACACCCTGTCGGTGTTGACGAAGAGACTAAGAGATCAACAAACCAGGTCAGCCCCCGACACCCTGTCGGTGTTGACGAAGAGACTAAGAGATCAACAAACCAGGTCAGTTCCCGGCACCCTGTCGGCACTGGCGAAGAGACCAAGAGATCAACAAACCAGGTCAGTTCCCGGCACCCTGTCGGCACTGGCGAAGAGACCAAGAGATCAACAAACCGTGTCAGTTCCCGACACCCCGTCGGCACTGATGAAGAGAACAACATGCTGCTTCAGTTCCCGACACCCTGTCGGCACTGATAAAGAGACCAAGAGACAACACAAACTGTTTCAGTCCCCGGCACCCCGTCGGCACTGATGAAGAGACCAACAAACTGCTTCAGTGCCCGACACCCCGTCGGCACTGATGAAGAGACCAACATGCTGCTTCGGTCCCCCGACACCCCGTCGGCACTGATGACGAGACCAACAACCGCCTCGGCTACGGACACCCTATCAACAACGCCGGCAAAGAAAAAAAAAAGAAGCCAGTACACCCACGGGCAGCGCCCGGCTCATCCTTCGCCCGCGCCACCCATGGGTGGGGGGCATTTGTGGACACCAAAAAATGCATACCTGGATATCCTGCTCGGCCTCGCGTCAGCAACGGCGCCGAGTGAAGAAACCCCGGAGAAATCAAGCACAAAAGGCCCCACAGCTCGTGGGCCTCAAAGAGAATCAAACGGGTCATGACTCGTGCCCACAATGGGCTCAGAACAGCCCTGGGTACACACACCCCCTGGAGAGCCCTTCAGCGGCACGCCCAACCCCAAGAGGCCTCAACGGCACACCCTGGCAAGGCCCCAGCGACACGCCCTGGGGAGCCCTTCAGCGGCACACCCCCTCAGGGTCCCAGCGGCACGGCCCCAAGGCCCCTCAACGGTGCACCCCCCTGGGGGGTTTCAACGGCACACCCCCCTTGGGGGGGGGTTTCAACGGCACGCCCCCACGGGGGGGTTCAGCGGCACGCCCCAAAGGGTTTTCAGCGGCACGCCCAGCAAGCCCTCCAGCGGCACACCCCACATGGGGGTTTAGCGGCGCGGCCCTTCAGGGCTCCAGCGGTACACCCTTCAGGGCTCCAGCGGCACGCCCATTCAGGGCTCCAGCGGTACGCCCTTTTGGCTCCCCCACGGCACGCCTGTTCAGCCTGCCAACGGCACAGCGGAAGGCTTTTTCAACGGCAAACGACGTGAAGCCCATGCCCTACGCATCCTTGGCGCGCAGTGAAGCCGTCTGAGGTGTCAGCCGATCGTTGGGCCACGTAGGCTACCCCACTGACACCCAGGATGGGGAAGGTCAAATGCCATCATCACAAGCCATTTCCCGCCTTCGATGGCCGTGGCCAAAGCCCCCGCTGCTGGGGAGTATAAAAGACTCCCGTTTTCGACAGAAGGGGGGGCATCCACACAGACGGACACACGGAGGAAGAAGAGAAGAGGAGAAGAAAAGAAGAAAAGAAGAGAAGAGGAAGAAGAAGAGGGAGAGGCTCCCCCCTGCTGCCCCGTCCACCGTCGCCGGAGAAGAGAGAATAGAAGAAGAAGAGTGAGAGAAGAGAGGAGTGAGGTCTGGGAGGGGAGGAGGAGCCCATGCTCTGCTCCCCTTCCCCCCTTGTATCTTCATTCCCCCTTTTCCCTTTCCTTTTTGCTGTTGTTCCCTTTTTTTTTTTTTTACCTTTCTCTACGATGTATTGGCCCTCTGTGGCCTTTTCTTTCCATGAATGAGAATCCCTCTTTTGGGGTCTTGCTACCGTGCTTGGTTTGTGCGTCTTAGCCACTCACCCTCTGTCTTGGCCCTTTCCATGAGGCCTCTGGCCTTAACCGCTTGTCTTCGCCTGCCTTTGCTTACCGTTTACCCCCCCCAGGGGGGGTGCACCCCTTTTGGTGCCCCAGCCGCATGCCCCGAAGTGCCCCAGCGGCACGCTGCTCGCCCCTCCTTTGACCCTTCGCCGATACGCCCTGCCGGGCCTTCACCGGCACACCCTGCCTGCCCTCAGCGGTACACTCCCTTGCGCCCTCAGCGGCACGGCTTCAGCCGCCCTCAGCGGCACGCCTTCAGCCGCCCTCAGCGGCACGCCTTCAGCTGCTCTCAGCGGCACGCTCCTCGGCCCTCAGCGGCACACCTTCAGCCGCCTGTTCGCCGGCACACCCTAGCTAGGCCTTTCGCCGGCACACCACCCTTCCTTCTTGCCCGGTGCATTCCCGTCTCAGCCAGTCTTAGGAGTGTCTCCCGCTTGCCGTACCCTCCGAGTTTTCCGAGGTTTATAAAGGTGTTGCCGCTCTCGGGCGCCCACCTCCAGTTGTCGGGTTCCGCCACTCCTTGTGGGCGCGTTCCCTGTATCTCCCTTACGCTCGGGTCAAGGGGAGATGCTGCCGAATTTTTGTTAGAAACGATGACATATTAAAAAGATAAAAGATAGCAACTAGCAAATGGAACAACAACACATTAAAAGGACTAAAAGAAAGCAGCAAACAAACGAAAAGAACAACGGCAAAATGCTTCAACCAATGCGAAGAACAATGCAATCAATTCAAAGGGAACCAGACCGAACAACAACTAAACAACTCGAACATCCGCCCCCACAAGAGAAAGAATGAAAATTAATCAAGAGAAGAAAAGAAGAAACCCATGCAAAACTTAATAAAAAAAATCAAGAGAGAAAAGAAAAGAAGAAAAGAAAAGCCTTAAAAGAAATGGAAGAGAAGCACACTCGGCCATACCCTTCGCCGGCACACACCCTGGCCCTCCAGCGGTACACCCCTTGGCCCTCAACGACACACCCTTTCAACCCTCCAGCGGTACACCCCTTGGCCCTCAACGACACACCCTTTCAACCCTCCAGCGGTACACCCCTGGCCCTCAGCGGCACACTCTTCCAGCCCCTCAGCGGCACACTCCCTTAGCCCTCCAGCGGCACACCCCCAGGCCCTCCAGCGGCACACTCCCTTAGCCCCCCAGCGGCACATCCCAGGCCCTCCAGCGGCACACTCCCTTAGCCCTCCAGCGGCACACCCCCTGGCCCTTCAGCGGTACACCCCCTTAGCCCTCTAATGGCCCATTCTCTCTCCAGAAAATATGAGTAATAATAATAATAATAATAAAAATAATAAATAATAAACAATAACAGATTCAAAAATGTATAAATAAATAAGGATAATAAAGGAATAAGTAATAATAATAATAATAAGCTTCAAATAAATAATAACAATAATAATAATTAGACCAATAAATGATAGCAAAAATGAATAAATAATAATAACAAACTCAATAAGAATGATGAACAAATAAATGATGACCAAAATAAATAATAATAACAAACTTAACGAAACACGACAAGCAAATGAACGATAATAAAACGAACAAAAATAATAACAAACCTAATAATAACAATAGTAAATGAATAAATCACAAGAGAAATGAATAAATAGTAATAATAAACTCACTCGAAGACACGCACAAATTAACGAATAATAATGATAAAATTTTAAATAACAATAAAATAATGTAATCCACGTGGCAGCCCCGTCTCTCCCGTGACCCGGTGCCGAAGGAACAACAATGCCGCCCTGGCGGGCTGGGCCTGAGTCTTGGGAATTATCCCGAAATGGCCATGACCCGACCTCACCTCGGGCTAACATTCCGATTAAACCGGACTCATTTCTCCGACCGGATCCTTTCCGAGCCGCTACTAAAATTGCCGCACGTTCGGCAGACATTTGAACGGATTCACCTCGATTCCTGCCGCGTTCTTATTACGGACCTACGTCCGAACATGAAAAGGCCCGTAAGTGACCAACATGGCTGACGGTTCTCGCCCCAATATGGTCGTGAGCCGGCATCGTTCCGGGCCGATAGCCCGTTAAATCGGATTCATTCTAACGGGATTTGCTCCCGCTCTTTCATTGAAACTGTCGTAAACTCGGCATACATTTGCACGGGGTCGCTTCCACCCACGTCGCACTTTCAACATGGGCCCTCGCCCGAACATGGAAAGGTCCGCAAGTGACCGACAGAGTTGGAATAGAACGAGACGGCTCTCGCCACCCCTGGACTCCTCCCATGGGGATATCAATAAGACCTCCATGGGCCATACTTGGACCTCGGGCCCGCCCCGATCATGGTCATCGTCCGGCTCATATCCTCGGTCTATAGCCCACTCCTTTCGAACATGTTTTCGGTTCTAGAGTTGAATTCCGGGACTCTCCCCCGTTGCCCTCCGGCACCGGGAACATTAATGATGCCCACGCAAGCCCCGTTTGGACCACGGGAGGCGCCCCCAATATGGTCCTGACTTGATCTTGCACCGGGCCAACAAATTCATTGGTTTCCGGCTACACTAACCGAGATTTAACCAAATGATTTCTGTGTCTCGGAATAATGTATTTGCCGTATCACGGCATACATATGTTCTAGGTCTTCCCGCGATGATTACAATATTCTCAAGACGGACACCCGTCCGAATATTAAACGGTCCCCCGAATGACCGTCATGTTTCGAACGTCGGCTTCTCCGGAAACAGGGCTTTTCAGCCGATTCAAGGGATATTCCCTCGTCGCCCCTTGGCACCAGAAATATTAATGACGCTCATGCAAGTCTCGTTTCGACCGCGGGGGGCCCACCGCAGTATGGTCGCATCTTGCTCTTGTATCGGGCCAACAGATTTACCGGTTTCCGACCGCTTTGACCGAGATTTAGCCAAATGTTTTCCGTTCCCCTGAACAATAAATTGCCATATCCTGGCATGCATATACTCTGGTCTTCCCTGACGATCGCGCTTTTCCCAAGATGGACACTCGTCCGAACATTAAATGGTCAGCACATGACCGACATGACCGCGAATACTTTCTTCTCACCCTCATACGGGGGTTTCGATGCTTCCTAATAGACCTTTCGTGCAATTAACTTCTTGGCCATGAGGCCCTGAATCTCGGCGATTAATCAAGGGTATTCCCTCGTATGGGGGATGTAAATGACGTCGTGACCTTTATGGCGCGGCGGGTTTTGGTCCCGACACGAACCACATAATCGTCTGACGAAGTCAGATCGAGCGCACCATGGGCTCCTCGGAGCCCGAATAAATTGTCACCTCGGTGACTGGCACGCCCACGCACTCAATAAACGAATAAACCAACAAGATAATAATAAGGAAAAAAAAGTGCGTCCACACTACCACGCCAGGCGATTCACCTGCGGCGCGGTGTAAGACGTTAGGGGACGCTACCGACTGTGGTTCTAGTGGGAGGTACTCCTGTCGAGTTGGGAGTGACAGACTGTCAGTTTCCGTGACTTTGACCTTCGGGTTTCGGTCATGTCGACCGTTGAGTTTCGGTTGTTTCGCTGTGGCGCGTGTGTTGGTTTTCGTGCCGTCAGACTAGTGCTAGTGGCTTTACCAAGGTTGCGTCTTGTCATGCGGTACTCATGACCAGGTGTCAGGGTTGCACTTTGGACAGCGTGTCCAGGTTGGCCGTGTTTTGGGAGACAGGCCTCTACGGCGTGGTTACCGTGGGTTTTTACTTCGGTAAGCGGTACTAGTGTAGTTCGGTAGCCTCGACTGTGAGTTCGAGGTGTGTCTTTGGTACAGTAGGAGTAGTTGTAGTGCCGTGTTTCGACCGGCCACCGGGTTTACTGTTCCTGATGTTGCGGTTGCTCTCGCAGCCTTTCTTTTTGGTACCGCCGTTGTTTCCGGTTGGGGTTCCGCGGGATCCCTGCTGAGTCTCTGTTTTGGAGACTCATTCCCTGCTTTTCAGGTGTGGCTGTTCTTCCTCGAGGTTCGAGGGTGCGGAGCGGAGGTTCTCAGTTGCCAGCTCGCCGGGCCGAGTGTTCACTCGGCATGTGGTACGCTTTACTGCTTTAGACTGTACTTTCCATTGGACTGGACTCTGTTATAGCTGTAGTTGTTTATTTATTTCTGTTAAATGTTGAATTGTCCTGCTTTATTTCCTATTTCTTTGTGCCTCCACACTCCTTCTAGCCCTTCCGAGCCCTCCCGGCTCGTGGGCGGCAGTGCGAGTCTCGGGTTATTGGGCCTTCTCGGTAATCGGATTCTTGGGTCGTTACAGCTGGTATCAGAGCGGTGGTTGTGGACGTACATAGGAATTCGAGATATTGCAGTGATCAGAGTCCATAAGGTCCAGTACAGTCGGCAGCTGGCTTAGGGTTTTGTGTTCGCTTTCTGCCTAGTTTCTCGCTTGAGAGCTTGAGTGCGCTGTGCGACGCTGTAAAGGTGGTTGCTGTTCGCGGCTTTCGTGCCAGCATGGGGTCTAAGGATTGAGGTTGAGAGCCTTCTCCCTCATCGGTGGTGGCCCTGGTTGTGCTGCGTTGGGCAGAGGTTGCTGGCAGGCGCGAGCTCGTGATGCTGCGTTCGAGGAATCTGCGGCATGGTCAGGTGGCTGGGGAGGATTTTTCATGGTTAAGTGACCGTGAGCGTGCTCTGAGGGAGCTGATGTCGATTTTGGCCACTCCAGCTTGCCCCTGAGGTGTTCTGATCGAGAAGTGTGCTCAGGAGAGTGGAATATCTTCTCGGTGAGCTTCTGTTTTATCGAGCCTAGTGTCCTTGTCGTGCTCTGTGACGTCAGAAATGACGTGTCGGTCCCGAATTGTTCTGCGGATTTCGAGGTAGGATTTGGCAGAGATGTCTCGGTAAGTCTTGCTCCTGCGCCCTTGTGTGCGAATGGGTTGTGTTCGCCTTGGAGTTGGCTTGAGATGTGAAGGCTCCACGGCGAGTTCGGGACTCGAGGATGAGCATCGGCGGTTGTCGTTATGGCTCGTGTTGCGGCTCTTGGTGTGGTGTGTTGCAGTTTGAGGAATTGCAGTAGTGGTGCGTCGAGAGATGCTGTGATTGTGGTCCGACGTGACACTCGCCGAGTGTGTCGGAGGCGCTGACCTGATGGAAGCGATGGTTTTCCTAGGTGCTGGATGGTGCTGTTTCCAGCATGCGCGAGGTTTAAGGTCAGGTCGAGCGTGGAGTTCTTCCGTTGGTCGGAAGTGCGTTGGGTTCTCCTTTGGTTGGAGAGATTGTATTTGGCTAGGTTCGTCGTCTTGCATTGTGTGCCCGGATTGGTTGGCCTTGTATGACATGAAGTCTGTGCGAGACGCATTCCGTGTTTTTGGCAAGGTGGTTGTCTGTGAGAAGTTGTGCCCATTCCCTTGTCGTGTGAGGGTGTGCTGGCGTTGTTCCGGAAGGACGAGTGCCGGTTGGGCGGTGTTTACTTTCTCGACTGTGCGCGCGGATCTGAGTGCGCAGCGGAAGCGTGATGGGTTTGTGACTCATTGGTTCAGGATCATAGCGTTGGTTGCTACGGGCGGATTCCTGAGTTTGCGTTGAGCATTGGAGGATTGGTTCCTCGGTGTGAAACGTGTTGTTGCCGTGCCGTTACTCGAGATATTCTGGTTATTGGCACTGGCAGGATGGAGTGTTGGGGAATGTGCTGACTAGTGCGCCGCATGAGTACCCTATTCCTGTAATGGAAGCCGTGTCAGGCGTCGGTATTAGACCTGGAGGGGGTTGTTGAGGATGTCGCCTGACGGAGGTCGAGGACGTGTTGGTCAGTGTCGGTGGCTTGGTGCCCGACTTGTGTTCCCAGTCGTGTCCTCGAATGAGATCATTTTTGGAGAAGTGATCTCTGGCAGGCTGTGGGTTCCTGTTGGTAGCTGCGAGTGACTGGTAAGGCTAGTCTCGTAGTCGACCATGGTGAGATGTATGTTGCTTAGGGACCCGTGAGCACTGTTCAGGTGGCGTCCCGTGGCTCTGTGGTAAGGGCGGAATCGGGATTGGCAGATGTCCACTTGGATTGATCGAAGGATTTGATGAGACCAGATGGAAGAGTGATGCCTTTGGGCAGAGGCCTTTTGTGAGATTGGCGTCGGTTTGGTGGTCCTTGATAGGACGTCGGTGTCGCGATGGTTATCCCTGGTTTGGTGACTAGCATGGGGTGGTTCCCCTGTAAGTCTGAGTCGAGTGAGATGATGACTGAAGACACCAGGAAAGAAGGAAGAACCTGAGCGAGCAGTTGGTGGTCATCGACGTGTGGTCATTTCACAGACAGAAGATGCTGGTGGTTGGGGCTCGAGCGTGGCGAGAGCCGTGTGCCAGCGAGACCTTTGGTGGTCATTTCTGTGATGTGCCTTTCCGGATGGGATCTGGGCTTTGTCGAAGTTTATCTTCTGACAAGAGTTGACACGGTGTTATGTCCGGCTTTCGGCTTGCCATGTGTGAGATGTTTCTTCGTGCTGAGCCGATATTCTGGCTGCGGTCTGCTGAGAGGACTGCTTGAGCTGGTGGAGGCTCTATTTTGGTTGCTCCCTTGAGGAGGGTGTGCGACCTGTCAGCTGGCTGCGAAGCTGATGTGCAATTTATCTGCCGACCATAGGGTGGATCGGTGGCTGTTTTCTCGTGCGAGGGTTGTGATTCCTCGGTGAGCAAGATTGTGGCTGCGGCGCCATGGTGGATTCTCGTGTTGTCTGAGGTGATGTTGGACTGTGTCCTTTGGTATATGCCTGCTCTGTTGGCCAGTGTGCTCGGCTCGAGGAGCGAGGTGTTGCTTGTGATTGTAGGTACTTTTAAAATCTCCTGACACCTTCGGCCCTTTTACCATTATGCAACAGGCGGGGAAGAAGATGCTCTCGTGGAGAAGAAGAAATGGAGGGTCAAGATGCTTATTTGGGTTTCAAAATCCTTCGGCCGGTCTGGAAAGCAATCTTCTCCCAGCTTATGGAGATTTCGATCTTGGGGATTTTTTGTCTCATAGTCTCTCTCTTCTCTGAAGCTCTCTTTGCACGAAAGCCGGAGCTGCATAGCGCCATTTGAAAACACCTTTGCCTTTGTCAGATATTCTAATGATTGTAATCTGGGGCAAAGTGTTTCTAAACGCGACCTTAGGCTACGTTTGAAAACTATTAGCCAAAGCACTTTTGAAAAAAATCTATGTGCCGTACTAATTGACAGACTATCAATGATTACAATCATTTAAAATCCTCAAGAATCCTCATTGAGCCAGCTTCGACGGATTAAGAGAACTGGGCACTTTTGTGCCCAGTTCTATTTCCTCTGCAATTTTTTTTCACAGAAGTCAAGATGGCTCTGCCCATTTGAAATAAATTAAAACATGTCAGAGAATTATATCTTGAAAGCCATGTCCCAATGATTTTCAAACACAGCCTTAGACCTTGTTTGGTAACTAAATGGGCCATAGATTATGGCATATGAATCTTCACCTATCTAAAGTTCTACCAAATGTCTAAATATCACATCAGATTATTCAAAAACCATAATCTGACTTTTTAGAGAGAGAGGATGAAAAGACTCCACTTTCTATAATCTCCCAAAAGCTCCTTTTCATTGGATTATTCTCACTCTAAAAGATTATGAAAAAAATCATAATCCTATTGGGTTTTCAAATAAGGCCTTAGGGCGCGTTGGAGAAGATGTGTGAGTAGGGGTGAATTTTGATGTACGAGATTATGAAACATGTGGAGTCCACTCCAATGATTATAATCCGCTTCTTCTTTTCAAAATCCTACCAAAAATAACTTTTAAATTTGAGAGAGAATAGGGTGAAAAGACTCCACTTTCTATAATCTCCCAAAAGCTCCTTTTCATTAGATTATTCTCACTCTAAAAGATTATGAAAAAAATCATAATCCTATTGAGTTTTCAAACAAGGCCTTCGGGCGCGTTGGAGAAGATGTGTGAGAGGGGGTGAATTTTGATGTAGGAGATTGTAAAACATGTGGACCCCGCTCTAATGATTATAATCTACTTCATCTTTTCAAAATCCTACCAAAAGGAGCTTTTAAATTTGAGAGAGAAGTCACCTTATTGTTCTTATCTCTCTCTAACCTTAAGAATCCACTTTTGAAATGGGAGATCGAGTTTTTGAGCATTAATGTGTTTGTCTCCCACAAAGAGCCTTCCAATGATTGGAAGCTACTTTCATAGTCCACCCTATTGGAATTTCAAACGCGCCCTTAGGCCTTGTTTGAAAATCCAATAGGATTATGATTTTTTTCATAATCTTTTAGAGTGAGAATAATCCAATGAAAAGGAACTTTTGGGAGATTATGGAAAGTGGAGGCTTTTCACCCTATATCTCTCTAAAAAATTAGATTATGACTTTTGAATAATCTGATGTGATATTTAGACATTTGGTAGAATTTTAGATAGATGAAGATTCCTAAGCCATAATCTATGGCTCATTTAATTACCAAACAAGGCCTTAGTTAGAATGATATTATGGAAAGATTCTAATGATTAAAATTTCCTAATAATTCCAACCGAAGAGTCACGAGACTTAGGCCGTATTTGAAAATACTCGTGATCTTGAGATTTTTTTTAAAATCTCCTCATCCGTACCATACCTGACAAGGACGAGATTTTGATTAAGTTTCACAATCTCATTTGGTTGGGTTCGCGATATTTCACACTGCTACCTATATTATCTCTTCTCTCACGTCATTAATGTAGCAAGAGCGGTAACATTTCTTTCAAAAAACAAAAGCTGCAATAGTCATGTGCTCTTTTATCAAAGGCAAACGTGAGTTTCGATGGACATTTATTGATGGCAGATATGATAATTTTAAAATGGACAGCAAATGAGTCTACACTCTCTCTTTCTGAGAATTCGATCGCACACGTAAATTAAAATTCTTATATTATATTTAAAAATAATTTTATTTTTACAAAAAATACCAATTATTAGAATCTCCTATACATTGTTTCCAAAGGATGCCTTACACGTCCCGAGTTACACAGAGTAAGTGATTAAACTAGATGACGCATATGCATACGCACGTGCTTGTATTTCAATTTTGAAAGGACCGCCGCAAATCATGACGACGCAGACAATGACGACATCCGCCGGGACAAACAGACTCATATCCCCGCATATAATAAATTCCCAGGTCCCGTCTTGGCGTTCTTCGAATCTTCCCTGCAAAATTACCGCCGGTTTCTGGCCACCATCTCCTGCCCACAAGCATCCGTCAGGCGGAATTGGGAGCCATGGCCGAGGCAGCGCACCCTCCCCACATCGTGCTCTTCCCCTTCATGGCGCAGGGCCACCTCATCCCCTTCCTCTCCCTCGCCAAGCTCATCCACCAGCGCCACCCCGGCCGCTTCGCCGTCACCCTCGTCAACACCCCCCTCAACATCCGCAGGCTCCGCTCCTCCCTCCCCCATGACTCCCCCGTCCTCCTCCGGGACCTCCCCTTCCCGGGCGCCCACCACGGCCTCCCCCCGGACGCTGAGAACACCGACTCCCTGGGCTTCGACGACATCCGCAAGCTCTGCCAGGCCTCCGAGGCGCTGCAGCCCCACTTCGAGCGCCTCCTCTCCGACATCGCCGAGCGAGAGGGTCGGCCCCCCGTGTGCGTCGTCGGTGACATCTTCTTCGGGTGGACGGCGGCGGTCGCCAGGAAGTTGGGTATCTTACACACAGTGTTCTCCACCTGCGGCGGCTTCGGCACGGCGGTCTACTTCGCCATGTGGCTGCATCTGCCCCACCTGCACACTGACGCCGAGGAGTTCCCCGTGCCGAGCCTCCCCGAAGACTTCCGTCTCCACCGCTCGCAGCTCGCGCCGAACATAAGGGGCACCGATGCCTGGGACGCCTTCCCCCGCAAGCAGGTCTCCCTGTGCTTGGGGTCCGCCGGGATGCTCTGCAACACGGTGGAGGAGGTGGAGAAGACGGGGATGGAGCTGCTCCGGAAGGTAACGGCCCTGCCGGTGTGGGCCATCGGACCGATCGTCCCCAAGGACGGGAGGCCCTCCGACTCGCGGACGGGAAAGAAGGCGGAGATGTCTCTGGGAACTTTCGTCGAATGGCTGGAGCGCCACCCGCCCGCCTCCGTGCTCTACGTGTGCTTCGGCTCCCAGAACACCATCGGCGCCCCCCAGATGCTTCAGCTCGCCGCCGGCCTGGAAGCCAGCGGGCACCCATTCATCTGGGTGATGAGGCCTCCCCTCGGGTTCGACCTCAACGGAGATTTCAGATCGGAATGGCTGCCGGAAGGCTTTGAGGAGCGGATGAGGGAGAGCGACAGGGGCCTCTTGGTGCGCAACTGGGCGCCGCAGCTGGAGATCCTCTCGCACGCCTCCACCGGCGCCTTCCTGAGCCACTGCGGATGGAACTCCGTCTTGGAGAGCCTGGGTAGCGGCGTGCCGCTCGTCGGGTGGCCCTTGGCGGCGGAACAGTTCTACAACTCGAAAATGCTGGCGGAGGATATGGGCGTGTGCGTGGAGGTCGCACGAGATGCGGAGGCGGAGGTGACGAGCCGGGAGGTGGAGAGAGTGGCGAAGCAGGTGATGGGGAGTGAGATGGGAGAGGACATGAGGCGGAGGGCCGCGAGGTGTTCTGAGCTAATAAGAGCTGCCATCTGCGACGGCGATGGGAGGAAGGGGACTTCCATGGCAGCCCTCGACAGCTTTCTCGAAACTGCTTTGAGGGTGGCGGCCGGGGAACGATAGGACTTGCAACCTTTCGGACAAGATGCTTGCGTTCCCCCCGTGATGATGAGAAAGGGGATGTCCAAAATGTGATCTTCTGATATCCTCATCATGCGAATAAATGTTAAAGGAATTGCAGCTCTCTCCTAGGAAACCCTGCAGTATCTTGCGTGGACGCGGAGTAGGTGGGAGGCCACCCACCTGAACGTGCAGAGGAAGAGAGGGCACGATGGGGAGGGTACTCCGATGGGTATCCCGGAAGGAGACCGCACATCCCGGTTTCTTCTATTTTGATGATATACTTTGTGAGCAAGGAACCCACTTACGTAACTATCCCTTTGTCCCCACTTTGACAGAGGGTTAGGATAACTCGAATTAAGTTAATCGGCTCAAAAAATCTCTCATTCAACCAACTTTTGGTTTGACAACCCTCCCCCCTCAAATAAAAAAAAGTTATGCCCAACAGTACTGTTACTCTTTTTTTTTTGAAGCAAGATAAATCATTTTATTTCATATTAGAAACATAATACATGGAGTACGTAAGATCAAATCAAACAGAAAATAACTATCTCTTATCTTTGACGACAATAGTATTTCGAGCAACATAAGATAAAAGCAAGAAATCAGTAAATGTTCCCAAGAGGGCATGGAACTCCTGAAGACGATGATGAGGCAGTTGTCGATTTTGAAGGTGATTGAAATCATCCTCGAGGAGCGCAAGGCTATCGGACTGCATGAGCGAATAGCAGTGTGTATAAGACACTCGGGAGACAAGCATCCGAAGAGGTGTTTGGGGATAAGCGTAAAATCTCTGAGCTCTGGATGTGCCGAGGGGAGAATACTTGTCAACTGTAAATACAACCAGCTGATCTCTTCTTCGTCCAGAGGACCGCACAGCGTCGAAGGGTCCGCAGAGATAGGGGATACAAAAGGGTTTGGTGGGACAAATGCGGTGGTGGGGGGGTGGAGGGGACAGAGGAGGAAGGGGGAGGTAGGGGCGTCGGAGGGGGTGAACGAAGGGAGGGCGAAGGGGGCGCGAAGAGGGATGGGGGGGTAGAGGGGGGGGGTGGACCAAAAGATCGAAGGGGGGGGGGAGACAGAGGGGCGGTCGGGGGGAGCAGCGCAGGAGGGGGGGCGGAGAGGAGGGATGGGGAACGCCGGAGGGGGGGTGGCCCGGGAGAGGGGCGGGGGGATGGGGGGAAAGGGCGGAGGTCGACTGGAGCGGCGCGGGAGGGCGGGGGGAGCAGCGCAGGAGGGGGGGGGGGGGCGGAGAGAAGGGCGGAAGGAGGAGGGGGGGAGTGGCCCGGGAGCGGGGGCGGGGGAAAAGGGGGGAAGGGAGCGGAGGTGGACTGGGGAGCGGAGGGGGAGAACAGGGGGACAATGATGGGAATCGATGCCGAGCATGTACATTTTATTTTGTATTTATGTCCTTTAATTTATTTTTATATCCATGGGAAAGTATATGCGCAATTGTAAGGCTTTGTAAGCCAATGCGTCATTCCCTTGGATTGTGTGAGTTTTTGTGCAAATAAGTAGTAGGTCCAGCTAGGGGCCCTCACCCCTTTCCCATTGGTCCATGTCATCCTTGTGGGGCTGGTCAACCATCCTAGGTGACCATCTAGAAGGTTGGAATGCCAATTGACCACATGTGAGACAAGTGGTTAAAATTTTCCAAGGTAGACTACCTACCCATTCAACCCTTTCACCTAGTCAAGGGGGCGCCCCATTCCACTTGCATTAGTTTATTTTTTTGTGTGTGTTGATCACATTTAATCTAGACCATCCCTTCCCCATCCCTAGATCCAATGGTAGAGATTGGATTTGGTGTGTAGCATATAAAAGCTTATATTTTCCATTTGGAAATTAATGAATGATAGAAAATTTGTTGAATGCCCAAGAGCTTCTTGCGCCCCTCCCCTCTCTCCTGGTGTTCTTCCCTTCTCAACCCTAATTTTAGAGTGGATCTACCTTCTATCCCCTCCCCTCTACCTTCTGGTTCATCTCCGGTGATCGCCGCCGCCGCCGTTGTGCCGCCGTCGCTCCACCGCCATCGTCTTCGATATTCTGTCCAACTAGGACAGAAGCATCTTCTCCGAATTTCGGCTCCCACCTCCTCTGGAGCTGAAATTTTCAGGCGTGGTTCCCATCTCGAACCCCTATCTTCAAAAAAAAATTCAAACCAAAATTCCTCCTTTTGCTATTTTTCCATTTTTGGTATTCAGGTCATCCCAGATCTGCCAGGATTCTATCTAAAGTGACAGCAACCCTGAGTTTCCCATATCAGGATCTTGTTTTGATTTTTCTTGGAGCCCCAAATTTTACTGGGAGTTCTTTCCATCTTCCTCTCTACCAAAAATTTTTCGTGGAACTTTGAAAGCTCATTTCATATTTTTAGAAATTTCCTTTCCGAACCATCTACAGTTCTATCAGCCTGTTTCCAGATCCGACCACCAGTCAGTCCAAAATCCATAATAAATCGTAGCCTCCACCAATCCTTCCAAAAGAATTATTGTCGTTTTCCTTGTTCAAATATCTACAACTTTGGTGAAGAGCTCAGGAGCTGAATCGGACGTCTACCTGGCGGTCAACGGCAGTTCTCAGACAACTCACCTGCTGATCTGAGAGTTCGGGTACTGTACAACAGAAACTTCAAAATTCAGCAAAATCTAGATCCGAGCAGATCCAGTTGATCCATCTGGGCCTAGATTGAAGGATTTCAAGAGAGCTTTCCAACGATAGCTCCTGTGCCCCGATCCGACATCGGGATTGGTCGCAGCGGCCGATCTTGCCGGGTCGCGCGTCTGAAAACAGCAAGTGCAGATCCGTGGGAAGCTTTTCCGACCGGTGCCGATCGGAGCCGCCCGGTCTCCAGCCGGTGAACCAGCGTGCCGCCATCCCGAGGAGTGCTTCTCCAAGCGTCCCCACTACAGCGGTGTCGCCCGGTCCCACACGGCCTCTCCGACCAGCACGTGGGCCCTACGGTCGCGAGTACGTGTGTTGCCGAAGCTACGCAAGAAGCCGCCCGTCAACCCAAAATCGATCCTCCCGGACCCACTTGTGCGGCCCTTTACCTCCCTGCGTGGAGTGGACAGTGATTCATTGATGTAACAATCGTCTATTATTGTTCCGGGTGTACGAGTTTCGGCCGGGTCCGTCTTCCCCACGCCGAGCGCGTGGAGGTATCGTATTCGCTCCTACACTTGGCATTTTACTTTATTTCATATATACTTTATATGCCGCTGCTAGAGAGCATGTTTTAGGATCTAACTCGCTATATTTTTCATATCACCGCTGCTGCGAGAGAGAGCGTGACCGTCCCGTGACCCGATCCGGGCACAAGAGAGAGCCGACCACCCTAGCTCACTACCGGTTTCTCAACCGCGCACGTCCGACGCTTCCCTCGTTAAGGGACAATCACGAGCTCACCTAGAGTCCGAGGATCGCATATCCATTCGGAGTCGTGTCCGTGATCCGTCCCGCATCAATTTGGTATCAGAGCGAGGTTGAGTCTATGGTGTCTACAACAAAATAAAAAAAAGTGTCATTCAAGTCTAAGTGTCTAAGTCGGTCTTAGGAGTTGCATTTGCATCCCTTTACTTGGTATATCAAAAGGTGTTGTCCGAACGTTAGGCTACGCCTATCGGGAAGGCCGCACACTTACGCGAGTGACCTTCGGATCGGTTATCTCCGCCACGTACCGAGTTTTAGTTAAGTCTAGGTGCATTAGTTAGCATAACATTTTACCGTAAAAAAAAATAGTCTTGCATCTCCATTCCTAGGGGACCCAACCCCATCTTTGCCACCATCGCCACACCCCGAGCCCATAGTGCCGATGAAGTGGCCGGAATGTTCCGAGCCATTATGGGAGCATTTAAGGGGTTGAATACGAGCCTAGATCGGTTTAGTACTAACCTAGATCGATTGTCTATCGGGGTAGATCGGATGTTTCCGGATCTACCCCAAGGACCCCTTCTTCCCAAGGAGCACATTCCTTCATCACCCATAAGAGCTCCATTACCATCAACCTCATCTTCCGATCTTATTTCGGAACCATCTTATTGGGAGCCACCGAGGTCTGAGCCTCCCGTGTTTCTTACAGGAACGCTATACATAGCCGAGCCGCTTCTTAGTTGGCTCAAAGATGGCTTGGTCCCACTCCCTTACCCATCCATGGACCCTACCCTACCTTTAGTGCCCGCCAACTCCTACCATACCACATTCCGATCCCGTCACCATGTTGACACATTGGGTGACCTTATTCTTGGTTTAGGTTGGCAATGGCAGTTGACACATTTATTGGCCCGATGCTTCGACCAACCCACTAGTCGTAGCTTCACCCATCCGGCCTTAGGGTTTATTACCTCCGTGTGCACCGTGGGTTGTGTCACCACGGAGATTCAATTATTCCTCCCTATGTCGGCCGAATCCGACTTCATTCCCTTTTGCCCAAGGGAGGAATCTTATTTCCTACACATGTCCGTCGTCCCACCGATCATAATGTATGGCAGTGATTATGAATTCTAAACTTGAGACCATGTCATGTTGGAACCCATCTCACGGGGTCATACCTTCTTCGACCCTTTTGACCCCCTTACTAGTGAATCTCCCGAGCCTCCATCTTCACCCCACTTCCTCCGCAGTGTTCACTATCACGCCTTTTCCACTCGGGCCAAACAACCTCTACATAGCCATAGGTCCGACCCATCATTCAGGGGTAATGAAGACTTTGGTTTCCCCGATCCATCTAAACCACCCGCACCTCCCGGACTTCCCACATCCAAGCCCAATGTCCATGATTGGTGCATCGTAGGATGTCTAGGAGTTCTCCATGACGTCAACCTCCGATTACGTCAAATACATGCATGGCACACATTTGGGTGTCCTGGTCCGCCGTCACCCATGTACGGGTCGGACTAACAATAGGTTTGTCAAGGTCATAGATGAGTCGGTGTGCTTTTTTTTTGTGTGGTATGTCTATCTGCATGTGTCTTGTGCAAGCTCATCGATGTCAGTCCCTTATGAGTGTGAAACGAGTAGGCTCACTCGAGGAGTTGGGATCAGTTCTATATCTACACCCGGATCTAGCCACCTACAGGGACTCAGCGGTGATTCCTAGTGAGTCTTCAAGCCGCCACCTCCCCTTTTAAGAGTGCCCCACTCGGAGTGTCCACCTCTAGCCCATAGCAGCTTGTGCATATCGAGTATATATGGAATGAGCAGGTGATAGTCACTTGGAGTGGAGCATATCCGCGTTACTTGGCACGGTGACGGATCCGCCGGAGTACTCGAACAGCCACACCCCTTACTCAACGGGGTCGAGTTCCTCCCACCCGGGGAGAGTTGATGGGAATCGACGCCGAACATGTACATTTTATTTTACATTTATGTCCTTTAATTTATTTTTATATCCATGGGAAAGCATATGCGCAATTATAAGGCTTTGTAAGCCAATGCGTCATTCCCTTGGATTGTGTGAGTTTTTATGCAAATAAGTAGTAGGTCCAGCTAGGGGGCCCTCACCCCTTTCCCATTGGTCCATGTCATCCTTGTGGGGCTGGTCAACCATCCTTGGTGGCCATCTAGAAGGTTGGAATGCCAATTGATCACATGAGAGACAAGTGGTTAAAATTTTCCAAGGTAGGCTACCTACCCATTCAACACTTTCACCTAGTCAAGGGGGCGCCCCATTCCACTTGCATTAGTTTATTTTTTTGTGTGTGTTGATCACATTTAATCTAGACCATCCCTTCCCCATCCCTAGATCCAATGGTGGAGATTAGATTTGGTGTGTAGCATATAAAAGCTTGTATTTTCCATTTGGAAATTAATGAATGATAGAAAATTTGTTGAATGCCCAAGAGCTTCTTGCGCCCCTCCCCTCTCTCCTGGTGTTCTTCCCTTCTCAACCCCAATTCTAGAGTGGATCTACCTTCTATCTCCTACCCTCTACCTTCTGGTTCATCTCCGGTGATCGCCGCCGCCGCCGTCGTGCCGCCGTCGCTCCACCGCCATCGTCTTCGATATTCTGTCCAACTAGGACAGAAGCATCTTCCCCGAATTCTTGCTCCCACCTCCCATCTTCTCTGGAGCTGAAATTTTCAGGCGTGGTTCCCCTCTCGAACCCCTATCTTCACAAAAAAATTCAAGTCAAAATTCTTCATTTTGCTATTTTTCCATTTTCGTTCTTCAGGTCTTCCCAGATCTACCAGGATTCTGTCTACAGTGACAGTAACTCTGATTTTCCCATATCCGGACCTTGTTTTGATTTTTCTTGGAGCCCCAAATTGTACTGGCAGTTCTGTCCACCTTCCTCTCTACCACCAATTTTTCATGGAATTTTGAAAGCTCATTTCATATTTTTAGAAATTTCCTTTTTCGAACCATCTACAGTTCTATCAGCCTGTTTCCAAATCTGACCACCAGTCAGTCCAAAATCCATGATAAATCGTAGCCTCCACCAATCATTCCACAAGAATTATTGTCGTTTGTCTTGTTCAAACCTCTACAACTTTGATGAAGAGCTCAAGAGTTGAATCCGACGTCTACCTCACGGTCAACGGCAGTTCTCAGCCAACTCACCTGCTGATCTGAGAGTTCGGGTACTGTACAACAGAAACTTCAAAATTCAGAAAAGTCTAGATCCGAGGAGATCCAGTCGATCCCTCTGGACCGAAATTGAAGGAGTTCAAGAGAGCTTTCCAACGATAGCTCCTGTGCCATGATCCGACATCGGGATTGGTCGCAGCGGCCGATCTCGCAGGGTCGCGCGTCTGAAAACAGCAAGTGCAGATCCGTGGGAAGCTTTTCCGACCGGTGCCGATCGGAGCCACCCGGTCTCCGGCCGGCGAACCAGCGTGCCGTCATCCTGGGGAGCGCTTCCCCAAGCATCCCCACTACAGCGGTGTCACCCGGTCCCACACGGCCCCTCCGACCAGCACGTGGGCCCCACGGTCCCAAGTACGTGTGCTGCCGAAGCTACGCGAGAAGTCGCCTGTCAACACGAAATCGGTCCTCCCGGACCCACTTGTGTGGCCTTTTACCTCCCTGCGTGGAGTGGGCAGTGATTCATTGTTGTAACAATCGTGTATTGTTGTTCCGGGAGTACGAGTTTCGGCCGGATCCGTCTTCCCCATGCCGAGCGTGTGGAGGTATCGTATTCGCTCATACACTTGGCATTTTACTTTATTTCATATATGCTTTATATGCCGCTGCTAGAGAGCATGTTTTAGGATCTAGCTCGCTATATTTTTCATATCACCGCTGCTGCGAGAGAGAGTGTGACCGTCCTGTGACCCGATCCGGGCACAAGAGAGAGCCGACCACCCTAGCTCACTGCCGATTTCTCAACCGCGCACGTCCGACGCTTCCCTCGTTAAGGGACAATCACGAGCTCACCTAGAGTCCGAGGATCGCATATCCATCCGGAGTCATGTCCGTGGTCCGTCCTGTAAGGTTTCGCACAGCACCTACGGACGACGCAGCGGATAACAAAAATTTCATTTCCCCCATCCCGGTGTTATAGAAAGCTTAATCTGTGCTCTAATCGGTGTTTCTAAGACCCTAATTACGGGTTGCGTGTTTCACCTTGCGTGGAACGACACTGTCCGCTAAGTCCGATGCAGAGAAACCGAGCCGCACAACTGTAAGGCCTCTAGAGCAGATCCACACGGACCCTTGCGCAACGACGGTACCTCCCCGGCGTAACTTTCCCCGACTCTATCACCTTCTGGAGAGAGAGAGAGCAAGGGGGAGAAAGGGGGGAGGCTAATCCTCCTCTTATGCCTTAATGCTTGCTTAAGCTTAAGAGGTTGGAAGGAGAAGCCAAGAGTTCGAATGAACTCACGTAGGTTGGCTATATATAGAGTTTTGGCCCTTTTCAAAAGATGTCCAAAGGACCAAAATTGTATATATGACCTTTCCATTATTATACACATGTATTAAGCCCCATTTACACTCCTTTCCAAATGGAATTAAAGGGAATTAATACATACCTTTGTACAATAATATTCCGTCACCCAAGAATCCATTGTGTGTGATCCTCTAGGCCCTTAGTCACTCTAGTTTAAGGCCCATTAACTTCTAATTCCCAATTAGAAGAAATTAAACGTATTCTTCGCTTCTACCAGAGCCGAAGAATAGTTTAATTTATTCCGAACCTTTGATCACGTTGGGTCAAGCAAATCCGCGTGATCCTAGAGGACGCCGGGTTTAAACTAGCCTGTCTGGTACCTGTAAGTCCACAGTTACCGCATCGATATAATCCCTCGCTCCTTCTATGAGTCTGGTACGATCGAGGGTACGGTATCTGTCAAACCCCATGATCGTGCCATTTGACTATGACCTCCTTAAAGTGTATGACGTTCGTTCTAAACGAACTCACACGACCCTGGCCAGGGATTTAACGGAGCGTCCATGTCATGACCCATTAACTGTCTGATATATACTCGACAGTGAGCGATCTTCTCTTGACCATTGATGATCTTCACACGTATCCTAGAGTGGTTAATGACTCGGCAACTCATGACTTATGGTTAAAGTCACTTAGCTAAGTAATTAAACCATTCCAGTCCTCGTGTAAGATCCGATCAATGTCTCAGGTCAAAGGATCAACGATGCTACTGTGACCGTTGGATTTTCAGTTGACATTAGGTATAATCAACCATCTGAAGATCCAATAGCGGATCAGTTCAGTACACATCCTCCAAGGACATACACCTACACATATGTGTTGGTGCCCCGCACCAATGACCATGAGACTGGTCACTGACACATCATGTGTACTGGTTTAATAGGTAATCAAAGTCCCCGAGTGATTACCCTCCAACCAGGAACAGTTTAAGGTATGTGTTCATGTAAAGTAAGTCTCATGTTCGAGATCTCATCTCGAGCTGACTTTACAACCACATATCCTAGGGACAACGTAAAGTAACACGATCGCATATTTACGCTCAAACACCACTTTTGTAATGAACAAGATCGTACAACTATTGGGCCTACCCGACCCGAAATTGGCCTGTAGCACACCAACACTAACAATCTCCCACTTGAACTACAGCCAATTACCCAAAACTTTGTGGCCCATCTTATCCCGATGATGCTCAAATACAGTCTGTGTCAAAGGCTTAGTCAGTTGATCTGCTATGTTATCTTCTGACGGTACACGCTCTACCATCACATCTCCACGATCAACAATCTCCTGAATAAGGTGAAAGCGCCTGAGAATATGCTTTGACCTTTGGTGAGATCTCGGTTCCTTCGCCTGGTTGATGGCCCCATTATTATCACAAAATAATGGGATGAGAGCTGATATCTCGGGAACTACGTTAAGTTCCAAGATGAATTTCTTCATCCAGACGGCTTCCTTAGCAGCTTCAGCTGCAGCAATATATTCTACCTCCGTCGTCGAGTCTGCAGTCGTGTCTTGCTTGGAGCTTCTCTAACTGACTGCCCCTCCATTCAACATTAATACAAATCCAGACATGGATTTGCAGTCATCCGGATCTGACTGGAAACTAAAATCTGTGTAAGCTCTAAGCTGTAAGTCCTCTCCTCCATAAAGAAGAAAAAGATCCTTAGCCCTTCGCAGGTACTTAAGGATGCCATTTACTGCCTTCCTGTGCTCTTCGCCTGGATTTACCTGATATCTACTGACAATGCTCAAAGCATTGGCAACATCAGGCCGTGTACATAGCATTGCATACATGATTGACCCTATCGCCGAAGCATAGGGTACCTTATTCATGTGTGCCATCTCCTCAGAAGTTTTAGGACTCATCCCCTTAGATAGGCAAATTCCATGTCACATGGGAATGAGACCTCTCTTGGAATTTTTCATCCTAAACCTTTTTGAGGATAGTGTCTATGTACATGGATTTGGATAATCCTAGCATCCTTTTAGATCTATCTCGATATATCATTATGCCCAGCACATAGGATGCTTCTCTCAAATCTTTCATGGAGAAGGTCTTGGACAACCAAGACTTAGTTGATGTCAACATCTCTACATCATTCTCAATGAGTAAGATGTCATCAACATAAAGGAACAAGAAGGTAACTGAGCTCCCACTGACCTTCTTGTTAACACAGGGTTCATCTTCATTCCGAATGAAGTTGAAAGATTTGACAGCCTCGTCAAATCTTAAGTTCCAGCTTCTAGATGCCTGCTTTAATCCATAAATGGACCTTTGAAGTTTGCATACCTTATTAGGATGTGGCTTGGAGGTGAATCCCTCAGGATGTACCATGTACACCTCTTCTGACAGGTTTCCATTAAGAAAATCTGTCTTCACATTCATTTGCCAGATCTCATAATCCAGGTATGCAGCAATGGCAAGGAGGATTCTGATTGACTTAACCATGGCTACCGGCGAAAACATCTCGTCATAGTCAATGCCTTGCCTTTGACGATATCCTTTCGCCACTAGTCTAGCCTTGTATGTGTCAACCTATCCATCTGCACCGATTTTTCTTTTGAAAATCCATTTGCAGCCGATAGGGACCTTCCCTTCGGGTACATCAACTAAGTTCCAAACTTTATTGGTGTACATGGACTGGATTTCTGAATCCATGGCCTCTTACCATTTCTCGGAGTCTACACTATGGATCGCCTCCTGGTACGACTGAGGATCATCATCCTCATCGACACATACCTTAGAGGACCCCTATGAGACATGTCCAACATATCTCTCAGGTTCTCTCGGTAGTCTACCAAATCTCCGTAGTGTCAGTGTTTCACTTTGAATAGGATCAACCGATACAGTCTCATCTAATGAGTTTGTGTCTATGGGTTGTGGTTCTTGGACCTCGTCCAATTCTATCTGGCTCCCACTGTTTTTATGGAGTAGATATTCTCTTTCCAGAAATACAGCTCTCTTGGCCACTAAGACCCTTTGCTCAGAAGGGTGATAGAAATAATATCCAAACGTCTCCTTTGGATATCCCACAAACCTACACTTATCGGTTCTCGACTCAAGCTTATCACTCTCGTTCTTCTTTACATGAGCAGGACACCCCCAAATTTTAATGTGATTAAAATTTAGTTTCCTACCCTTCCATATCTCATATGGTATAGAAGGAACTGATTTACTTGAGATCCTATTCAATAAATAAGCCGCAGTCTCTAACGCATAGCCCCAGAGAGACAAGGGTAGTCCTGACATAGACATCATGGATCGGACCATGTCTAACAAGGTCATGTTTCTCCTTTCGGATACACCATTGTGCTGTGGTGTATACGGTGGAGTCCACTGAGAAACTATTCCATGGTCTTTAAGATAAGAAGTGAATTCATGGCTTAAGTATTCACCTCCTCGATCCGATCGAAGAGCCTTAATACTTTTGCCAGTCTGTTTCTCTACTTCTTTTTTGTATTCCTTAAACTTCTCAAAGGCTTGTGATTTATGTCTTATTAAATACACATAGCCATATCTAGAGAAGTCATCAATAAAAGAAATGAAATAGAGATAACCTCCTTTTACTTCTATGGACATGAGTCCACACACATCCGAGTGTATGAGTTCGAGAAGGTCAACAGCCCACTCACCATGTCTACCAAAAAGAGCCTTGGTCATTTTCCTTATAAGACACGACTCACAGGTATCAAATGGCTTGTATTCGAACGAATTCAAATACCCATTTGAGTGTAAGTGAGAGACTCTTTTCTTACCTACATGACCAAGTCTGCAATGCCATAGATATGCAGAATTCACTTCATCAGCATTGGAAATTTACATAACATTAGAACGTGTATCTAATACATAAAGACCATTGACTAATGAACCATTGGCTATAATCAAACCATTATTCATTATAGAGCACCAAGTGCTATTGAAAGTCAATGTATATCTAATGTTATACAAGTCAGAGATTGAAATAATGTTCTTAATAATATTAGGAACATAATAACAGTCATTCAGCTCCAGAATGACTCCTGAAGGTAAACTGAGACGTGCAGTCCCGACAGCTTTGGAAGAAACTAAAGCTCCATTGCCCATCCTCAGTTCAATCTCCTTTTTACCTAGTCGCCTTCTATTTGCCAGCACCTGCACAGAATTATAGATATGAGATGCACATCCAGTATCCAATACCCATAATGTGGATTCCATATATGACAAATTAAGGTCCATGACAAAAATACCTTCATTTAGAATTGCCTTGCAATTCCTTTTCCAATGCCCAGTTTCCCCGCATCGAAAACATTTGTCTTCCTTTTCATTCTTCTTGCCCTTCCCTTTGTCAACTTTGGTGAGTTGCTTACCCGTGGCCTTTTTCTTTCCCTTCCCTTTGTTACTCGTGGTGGATATTTGAGAGGCATTCCTTTTCTTGTTGGCCAGGCCAACAATCATTACAGACGAAGATGGTTTATCTTTCTGCATGGTTCCTTCAGCACTCTTTAACATATTGAGCAGCTCTGGGAGAGTTGCTTCAATTCTGTTCATGTTAAAGTTCATGATCAAGGAAGAAAAGGAATCGGGCAATGACTAGAGTATAAGATCAATGCATAGTTCAAGATCCAACTTGAACCCCAATGCATTGAGTCTTTCAATCCACTCCATCATTTTCAGTACATGGGCCTGTACTGATGAACCCTCAGACATCCGTGTCCTGAAAAGTATTTTGGAGATGTCATACCTCTCAATCCTACCCTGCTCCCCGAAGAGCTGGCGTAGATTGAGAAGTATACTTCTACAATCAGTCTTTTCAAATTACCTCTGTAGCTCGGGAGCCATAGAGGCCAACATGTAACATTGGGCAAGGGAGGAGTCCTCAGACCACTTGGCATAAGCCAGCAACTCGCCCTCGTCCGCATCAGGAGCCGGCTCAGAATGAACCGTGTCCAACACGTATGCAATCTTTTCGGCGGTAAGGACTATGCGTAGGTTACGCAGCCAATCCGAGTAGTTCAGTCCAGTTCAGCGATTTGCATCCAAGATGGCACGGAGGGGGTTGGACGACGACATTGTAATCTGGATAAGAAATAAAAGACAACTTAGCATGTGTTCAAATTCTAACTTAGATGTGGTTTTCTATCTTAGTTAGTCCTACTATTTTTCGATCGAACTATATAACCCTCAGTATATAGAATGGGAGATCAATGAGATCAACCTAGTGGGTCGGAATCCGAACGAGACTGATGTACGACCTTGTGGAAAGCACAACAAGCCATACACTATCTCAAGGGCAGTCAACAGGCACTTGCATCTATTGCAATATCCGATATTCGGCCCCCGAGAAATCATCCCCTTGTGGAAAGCACAACAAAGGATATTCTCGGTTAGATCTAACCATCATTACTACATAGCAATGAGTTCATGACCCGACCCTTGTGGAAAGCACAACAAGGCCAGTTCAATTCCTCACCCTATTGAGGCCGAGCCTTGGAGTTTAATCCCGCCCCCAAACTCATGGACCTTGTGGAAAGCACAACAAATCCATGAAATGAAGACGTTCATTCACTCCATACTGACGGAGGGCCACGACGACTCCTAGAGTCACGCTTACCAGATCTAAAATTTAAGCGCGAGGGAATTCAATTTTATCTTGATCTCACCCTAGGTGGTAATATAAATATATCCAATATATTTACCGTACCTAATAGTTTGCACAAAATAAATGCATCCAATGTAAATTAAACGCAAGTGATCACGGACTTTAACCCTAATGTAACTAAGACATCCGACCCGCTTCCGAAGCAGCTGGATCGTCCTCGTCAGGTGTGCTCCGCGCTTTCAAACTCTGACGCCGTATTAATTACTACTTTTATACGGCACGCAGGCCGAAAAAATTAAATTATATGTGACTCAAATTCCAGCAGCCCTTAGGGGGAGTACAACAATTGAGGAAGATAGAAGTACATTTGGAATTTCAACAGAGAGAGAAAGGAGGTTCGCAGACCCCAATTAATTACATTAATCCAAGTCCATGATCACTTGCCAACCCATTCAAATAAAATCAATCAAGGGTTATTTTCTGAAAATAATCCTTACTTTTGAATTTGAAAATGGGATGTGCAAACAAAAATAGGCCAGCTTTGTTTAATTTTAAAAATCAAAGCATGATTAACTAAAATTAAACACACAAGTAGGCCAATACAAGGTAAATAAAGTAGAGCATATAAAGAACCATCATTTTCTACAGGGGCATCTAATTGAGATAATTAATTAAATTTAAATTTAAATTTAATTATTCAATAATTAAATTTAAATTCAAAATTTAAACATGCCAATAATTTAAATTTAAATTCAAACTAATTATCCAATAATATTGTTTGAAAGTAAATTTAAAATAATGTAATTATCCTCAATTAGTAATTTTCTAAAATTCAAAATTTGAATTTAATAATTATCTAATAATTAAAATTCAAATAATTGAATTTTTCACATTTAACTTTAATAAAATTCAAATTTTGAATTTTCTAATTATCTAATAATTAAAAATTCAAAAATTAAAATTTACTGAAGTAACTTCAATTATTACCATTTTATCCCAAGGTAAATAATAATTATCTCACCTCGGTAAATTCAACCCGATTAAATAAAATTTAACATTTGACATTTACCATCGAGATAACATAATTAACCTACCTCGGTACGTGTGCTGTCGAAACCACGCAAGAAGCCGCCCGTCAACCCGAAATCGGTCCTCCCAGACCCACTTGTGTGGCCCTTTACCTCCCTGCGTGGAGTGGGCAGTGATTCATTGCTGTAACAATCGTGTATTATTGTTCTGGGAGTACGAGTTTCGGCCGGGTCCGTCTTCCCCATGCCGAGCGTGTGGAGGTATCGTATTCGCTCATACACTTGGCATTTTGCTTTATTTCATATATGCTTTATATGCCGCTGCTAGAGAGCATGTTTTAGGATCTACCTCGCTATATTTTTCATATCACCGCTGTTGCGAGAGAGAGCGTGACCGTCCTGTGACCCGATCCGGGCACAAGAGAGAGCCGACCACCCTAGCTCACTGTCGGTTTCTCAACCGCGCACGTCCGACGCTTCTCTCGTTAAGGGACAATCACGAGCTCACCTAGAGTCCGAGAATCGCATATCCATTCGGAGTCGTGTCCGTGGTCCGTCCCGCATCAGACAGACGGGGGGGGGGGGGGAGAGGAGGGGTCGCCGGGGAACGGAGGAAGGGGTGAGGGCAGGGGGAGGGTAGGAGATCGGCGCAGGGGGAGAAAGAAGATAGGGAGGGAAAGGGGTTCCAGAGGAGATCGGAGGAGCTCCGATCTCCCCTGACAGATCCAGGGAGGGATTGGAAACCCCCCTGACAAAACTCAGGACGAGTCTCGGAGAGACAAACCTGGCGAAGAGCCTCCTATAGAGGAGAAGGAGAGGGGGGGGAGTTCCCGGTGGGAGCTCCCCCCCCCCCCCCCCCCCGACGATCCGCGGGGCTCCCGCGATCGAAGGAGACGGCGGCTCGGCACGCAGCTCCGCCTCCTCCCCCTCAACGCTCTTGATGGAGCATTGTCTAACATTAGATATAAAATTTGTACAATAGAATTTATTATATATATATAGTGTATTTACAATTAATTTTATTTTAGGATAATCATTTATGTTCCCACAAAAATTATGCAATATAATTTCACGTTCTTTATATTATCATGTAATTTTCATAATAAATAATACTATTTTGGGCTGTATCTGTCTAGTTTAATTTGGGACTGTTAGAATTGGATGAATATTCGGTGAAAAAAGAAAACATAATTGAGATATTAGATGTAAGACTTTTGAGGCGTATTTGTTAACAGGGCACGCGACTCAGAGAGTCGCTTGTGTTAACCGACTCCGATTAACGCATCTATGAGTGAGAGAGTGATAGGGCCATCGTCCATCACTCTCTCACTCAAACACGCCTTTGAGGAGTTGTGGACGCACTTTCCGTTCGGCCCTCATGAGGGCGGCCTTTTGGTGGGTCTGTTGGTCTATTAAGTACGTGGGCGTGCCAGTCACCGGAGTGACAATTTATTCGGGCCCCGAAGGGCCCATGGTGCGCTCGATCTGACTTCGTCAGACGATTGTGTGGTTCGTGTCGGGACCGAATCCCGTCGCGCCATAAAGGTCACGACGTCATTTACATCCCCCATACGAGGGAACACCCTTGATTAATTGCCGAAATTAGGGGCCCTGCGGCCGAAAATAATAATACTAGATGCGCGAGAAAGGAACAGGAATAGATCACACTAAGGGTTGCATATGGACCACAAGCCATCGGCCATGTCGGTCACTCGTGGACCTTTTCATGCTCGGACACGAGTCTGTGGTAGAAATGCGACGGGAAAACCGGGGCGAATCCGTTCAAATGTCTGCCGAATGTACGGTAATTTTAATAATGACCCGGAAGGGCTCCGGGGTGGGAAACAAATCTGGTTTAGTCGGAGTGTCGGCCCAAGATCAGGTGGGGGCTTGGCCATATCGGGATGATTCCCAAGACTCAGGCCCAACCTGGAAGGGCGACATCATTGTTCCTTCGACACCGGGTCACGGGAGAGACGGGACTGCAATGTGGGAATATTAATATCTTGTAATGTTTTATCATTATTGTTCTTATTATCCTGTTGCTTATTCCTCTTTCCGCATCTGTTCCGGGTGACTTCCCTTATCTTGCTTATTGTCATTGTCGCCCTTATTATTATTATTATTATTATTATTGTCACTTATTTCATTCGTCATTTTTTTATACGGATGTATTCAGGTTTATTTATTCATCATGATTTTTTTTATTAGCTTGTCAGTGCTGCCATTGTATGCCTATATATATATATGTGTGTGTGTGTATTCATGTATTGTATATATATATATATATATATTTATTATTATTTTCTTTGGGGGAGCTGACCCCTGGTGGGTTGAAAGGGGGGCTAAAAAGGGAGTGTACCGCTGAAGGAAGGTGGGCAGAAGAGTGTGCCGGTGGAGGGCTGGGGATGGGCGCCGCTGAAGGGCTTAAGGAGGTGTACCGGTGAAGGAGGGCGGCAGGTGTGCCGGCGAAGGGCTGGAGCTATGTGCCGCTGAAGGGCTTAAGGAGGTGTACCGGCGGAGGCCTCAAGGGAGTGTACCGCTGGGGGCCTGAAGAGCGTATCGGCGAAGAAAAAAAAAGGGGGGGGGGGGGATAACGTAAAGTCTATACATTCATCAGCCCCAAAGTGTGTACATTGTTTATTCAACCGGCATATCAAGTCTATACATCCTTCCGTTCAAAGTATGTGCGTTGCCTATTGACTGCAGCTCGAAATCTGTACATTGGCTGCTCAAAGTCTATACGCTGGCCAATTCAAAGTCTATACATTGCTCCTTGGCTGCAGTTCAAAGTCTGCGCATTGGGCAACTTAAAGTCTATACACTGTCCGTCGGCTGCAGCTCAAAGTCTATACATTGCGGCTCAGAGTCTGTGCATTGGCCAGCCCAAAGTCTGGACATCGGCTAGGCCAGAGTCTGTACATTGGCCAGCAGCACACGAAGTCTGTACATCCTTCAGTTCAAAGTCTATACGTTCCAGCTCGAAGTCTATACGTTGCAGCATGAAGTCTGTACGTCGGCCACAAAGTCTATACGTTGTAACATGAAGTCTATACATTCTAACATGAAGTCTGTACATTGCCCAGCCCAAAGTCTATACACTGCAGCACGGAGTCTGTACATTGCAGCATGAAGTCTGTACATTCTAACATGAAGTCTGTACGTCGCCCAGCCCAAAGTCTGTACGCTGCAGCATAAAGTCTGTACGTTGCAACATGAAGTCTGTACGTCGGCCACAAAGTCTATACGTTGTAACATGAAGTCTATACATTCTAACATGAAGTCTGTACATTGCCCAGCCCAAAGTCTATACACTGCAGCACGGAGTCTGTACATTGCAGCATGAAGTCTGTACATTCTAACATGAAGTCTGTACGTCGCCCAGCCCAAAGTCTGTACGCTGCAGCATAAAGTCTGTACGTTGCAACATGAAGTCTGTACGTCGGCCACAAAGTCTATATGTTGTTCAGCTCAAAGTCCGTATATTATAGCTCAAAGTCTGTACATTGGCCCTTGGCTGGAGTTCAAAGTCTATACATCGGTTAGCCCAAAGTTTGTACATTGGTCGACTCAGAGTCTATACATTGTTCAAAGTCCGTATGCTACGGCTCAAAGTCTGTACATCAGCTAACCCAAAGTCTACACATCGGCCATTGGCTGGATTTCAAAGCCTATACATTGGCCAGCCCAAAGTCTGTACATTAGCCAACTCAAAGTCTATACGTTGTTCATTGGCTACCGCTCAAAGTCTATACATTGTTTAGCTTAAAGTCTATACATTGTTCCTTGGCTGCAGTTCGAAGTCTGTACATTGCAGCTCAGAGTCTGTACATTGGCCAGCCCAAAGTCTGTACATTGACCAGCAGCACACGAAGTCTGTACATCCTTCAGCTCAAGGTATGTACGTTGCCTATTGACTGCAGCTCAAAGTCTATACATTGGCTGCTCAAAGTCTGTACGTTGCCCATGAAGTCTGTACGTTGCAGCATGAAGTCTGTACGTTCTTCAGCCTACTCAACTCAAAGTCTGGGTGTACCGGCGAGGGGAGAAGTGGGATGTGCCGCTGGAGGGGCCAAGCATGTGTACCGCTGAGGGGTTATTGGAGTGGAGGTGGAGTGTGCCGGCGAAGGGCTAGATAGGTGTGCCGGTGAAGGTTGAAACGGGGCAGAGGTGAAGGTCCACTCCTCTGTTATTCGATTTAAGGCTTTTCTTTTCTTCTTTTATTGGTTTTTATGTAGTCTTATACAAACTTCCCCTTTTTCTTGCTTTATTCTGTTCGGCCTCTTTTTACAGGTTGGACGTTCGGTCTGCCGGGTTGTTAATCGGTTCGGTTCTCATCATGCTACCGGCAGGGTCTTGATTAGTTGGAGAGTTTTTATCATTAATTGCTTCATTCGTTTGTTGCTTCCTTTTACCTTTTAACATATTTATTATTTTCTGACAAAAATTCGGCAGCACCTCCCCTCAACCCGAGCGTAAGGGTGGTAAAGGAAACGCGCCCACATGGAGTGGCGAAACCCGACAAGTGGAGGTGGGCGCCCGGAGGCGACAACACCTTTATAAAACCTCAGAAAACTCGGAGAAAATCATGAACGGAAGACCTCTAAGGCTAGACAAGGTAGGCTGGGGTTAGCCAAGGCGTACCAGTCAAGGGCAGAGTCAAGCGTGCCGCTGAGGCACTAAAGGGGATGCACAGCTGAGGGGTTGCAAGGTGTGCCGGTGGAGGGAGCACAAATGTGCCGACGAAGGGCCTCAAAGGCGCACCGGAGAAGAGCCTACAGGGTGTGCCGCTGGGGGCTTGGGTGTGCCGGCCAAGGGCCGGAAGAGTGTGCCGCTGGAGGCCCTATAGGTGTGCCGGCCAAGGGCCGGGGGGGGGGGGGAGATGTGCCACTGGATGGTTAAAGAGGGGTTAAATGTGTGGGCTGGGAGGGTTGCAGGTCATTTAAGGAAAAGAAGAAGGGTTGAAGACTGAAGATGGGTTACTGGTAACGGGGTGCTTAGGAGGAGAAGAAGAGTCTCTCCATCCCTCCAAGCGGACGGGCACCACTGATGACCGTAGAAGAGGGCAAGAAGCTCACGAGGTCAAGGATCATATGTGAGGGATCACCTCGCTAGGGGGACTCCAAAAATCATCGGAGAAACGGGAAAATGGAAGAAACGAGCGACACTCGATACATCATGCAGACTAGCGTAAACCAACGGAGAGACAACAAGGAAACCCAGGAAGGGTGATATCTATTCATGGGAAGCAGAGGCCGTAGCCATCCATATACATTGCCAAACAAGCCTGTGCCAAGACCACGGGTGAGAAAGAAAACCTAGGGACAAAAGAAAGGGAAGAGAAAACAAGACAAGGAAAGCCCCGGACTACATTCAGCTCTCCCCCTCTCTTACTCTCTCTTCTGCCCAGTCGTTGATGGAGGAGCCTCACCCCGGAGCCCTTCTTCTTCTCTTCTCTCTTCTCTTCCTCTCTTTCGTATGTATGCTCCCTCTGGCCCTCTGTGTTTTTTTTTTTCGTGTCCCCTCCCCCCCCTTTTGTCTTTGTGGAATGGGAGTGCCTTTATACTCCTAGCAGTGGGAGCCTTCGAACACGCCCGTCGGAGGCGGGAAATGGCTCGTGATGATGGGGTTTGACTCCCCCGTCCTCGATGCCAATGGGATAGCCCGCGTGGCCGAATCCCTGGTTGACACCTCATAGAGCTCACTGCGCGCCAAGGATGCGTAGGGCATGGGCACCACGTCGTTCAGCCGTTGAAAAGGCTTAACGCTGTGCCGCTGGCGGGCTGCACAAGTGTGCCGTAGGAGAGCCAAAAAGGCGTGCCGTCGAAGGCCCAGCAGAGTGTGCCGCTGAGGGCCCAAGGGGGCGTACCGCTGAAGCCCAGGATGGGCGTGCCGCTGGAGACCCCAAGGGGTGTACCGCTGAAACCCAGGATGGGCGTGCCGCTGGAGACTCCTGAGGGCGTGCCGCTGGAGACCCCAAGGGGTGTACCGCTGAAACCCAGGATGGGCGTGCCGCTGGAGACTCCTGAGGGCGTGCCGCTGGAGACCCCAAGGGTGTGCCGCTGAAGACCCCCCCCCCCCCAAGGGGGGGTGTGCCGCTGAAGGCCGTGGGGCCGTGCCGCTGAAGCCCATGGGGGCTGTGCCGCTGAATCCCTTGGGGGCTGGGCGTGCCGCTGAGGGGCTTTGGGGCCGTGCCGCTGAAGGCCCATTGGGGCGTGCCGCTGAAGCCCATGGGGGCTGTGCCGCTGAAGCCCTTGGGTGTGCTGCTGAGCAGCCCTAGGGTGTGCCGTTGAGCAGCCCTAGGGTGTGCCGTTGAAGGCCAAACTGGGCGTGTTTCTGAGCCAGTTCTGAGCCCGTTGTGGACACGAGTCATGACCCGTTTGGTTTTCCTCGAGGCCCATGGATTGTGGGGCTCTCTTTGTGGTTGGTTTCTCTTCACTGTCGTGACTCATGGAGGCGGCCTCGCGGCAGTATGCATACTTGGGGAGTCCGGACGACCGGTCTCTTCGTGGCTTCTTCACTTGGCACCGTTGTTGATGCGGGGCCGAGCGGGGCATCTGGGTGTACAATTTTTGGTGTCCACAAATGCCCCCCACCCACGGGTGTCGTAGGCGAAGGATGAGCCGGGCGGCGCCCATGGGTGTATTTATCTCTTCTCTCTTCGTCGGTGCCGACAGGGTGTCGGGAGCCGACCCGACATGTTGGTCTCTTCTTTTCTTTGTCAGCGCCGATGGGGTGTCGGGCGTTGACACGATTGTGTCAGTCTTTTCTTCTCTTCGCCAGCATCGACGGGGTGTTGGGAGCTGGCCTGGCTTGTTGTCTCTTGGTCTCTTCGTCAGTGCCGACAGGGTGTCGGGAGCTGAAGCAGCATATTAGTCTCTTTGTCTCTTCACCAGTGCCGACAGGGTGTCGGGCACCAACCTAGTTTGTTGATCTCTTGGTCTCTTCGTCAGCACCGATAGGGTGTCGAGGACTGACCTGGTTTGTTGGCCTCTTTGTCTCTTCGTCAGTGCCGACAGGGTGCCGGGAGCCGACCTAGTTTGTTGACCTCTTGGTCTCTTCGTCAGCACCGACAGGGTGTCGGGGGCTGACCTGATTTGTTGATCTCTTTGTCTCTTCGTCAGCACCGACAGGGTGCCGGGAGCCGACCTGGTTTGTTGATCTCTTGGTCTCTTCGTCAGTACCGACAGGGTGTCGAGGGCTGACCTGGTTTGTTGGTCTCTTTGTCTCTTCGTCCGCGCCGATAGGGTGCCGGGAGCCGACCTGGTTTGTTGATCTCTTGGTCTCTTCGTCAGCACCGACAGGGTGTCGAGGGCTGACCTGATTTGTTGGTCTCTTTATCTCTTCGTCAGCGCCGACAGGGTGCCGGGAGCCGACCTGATTTGTTGATCTCTTGGTCTCTTCGTCACCACCGACAGGGTGTCGAGGGCTGACCTGGTTTGTTGGTCTCTTTGTCTCTTTGTCTCTTCGTCAGCACCGACAGGGTGTCGGGAGCTGACATGATATGTGATCTCTTCTTTTCTTTTCTTTCTCTCCTTTTTTTTGAACCACATTACCGATACAGGCGCCCTTTCGGGTTTTCGCCGGTACCGGCCCCCTCTTGCTTTTGCCCACGCGCCCTCTCGGGTTTTCACATGGCGGGGTACCCGATTTTGCCCGTAGCGCCCTTTCGGGTTTTCGCCACAGCCGGGTTGTTGCCATTTTTACCGTTGTCCCCGTGTAGGGGCAAGTCCGGCGGGGTATCTCTACTTTTAACCCCATTTTTCTTTTCTCCCTTTTTTTGACTAGCGAGCGATATGCGAGTGTCGGTTAGGGCACGAACCCTTGCGCCGGAAGGTAAGGCTCATTCGTTGGCAAGAAGAAAATGCCAGTGCAACGAGAGAATTCATGCTGATTCGGACGTAGGGTCTGTAATGGTAATATTGTGCGGAGTGGGTGGCTAGGGCACGGGGCCTTGCGCCAGAAATGGACTTATTCGTTGGCAAGAGACTAATGTCAACGCAAGGATAGAGACTCTGCCGATCCGGGCGTAAGGCCCGTGATGGCGATTTCGTATGATGGGAGGTGGCTGAGGCACGAAGCCCTGTGCCGGGGAATGGCTTATTTGCTGGCGAGGCGGTGACGCCACCGCAGGGGCAGAGTCGCGGGGGTAGAGTCGTCTTCACCCGTACGAACGCCCGTCTGCATAGGATCGTGAGGAGGGGATGTTCCCTCGGGAAGATTCTATTATCGTGCCTTATTTACGCACACGTAAATATACATGTGGATATACGTATATACGTGCATACATAAATATATATATATATATATATATATATACTCGTATTTATTCGGCAATCAATTTCCTTTTCCTTGTTGTTTCCTTCTCCTTCCCCCCCCCCCCTTTTTTCCTTTTATATTTTTTATTCCCCCCCTTTTTTACTCTCCTCCATTTTTTCTCTTATTTTTTTTCTCCTTTTCTTTTCTTTTCTTCTCCTCTTTTTTTTTCTTTCCTTCCTTTTTTCTTTCCATATAAAAAGGGGGCGGGGGTGGTTCGAACGGTCGCCCCGTTTCGAATCACCCCACCTCCCTCTCTTTCATTCTCTTTGGTGACCGAGCGGACGGACCCCTTCCCCCTCCTCGTTCTTCCTCTTCTTCTCCGGGCACGACCATCGCCGCTGCCGTCGTCGTGGTGAGGGCGCTGCCGTGGAGGCACCCCCCCCTTTCCTCTTCCTTCTTCTCCCTCCCTCGTCCTCTCTTCTCTTCTCTTCCCCTCTTCAGCCCTTCTTTCTTCTCCCTTTTTGTCTTCGGAGGGCGCTGGAGCCCTAGGGCCCTTTCCCTTCTTCTTCCCCTTCTTTTTTTTTGCTCTCTTCCTCTCCCCTTTCCTTGTTCGTCTCCGGCGTCGTGGGCGGCTGCCGGTGAGTGGGCCTCGGAGCGTGGCGGGGAGCACAGCGCACCAGTGTGCCGGGGAAGGGTGTGTAGGTGTGCCGGCTAGGGTCCGTATTGGTGTGCCGGTGAGGGCCCATACGGGTGTGCCGGGGAAGTGTGTAGGGGCGTACCGACGAAGCCTGCCCTCACGGTGTGCCGGGGAAGACCCCACGGGGGTGTGCCGGGGAGAGCGCCACGGAGTGTGGCGGGGAAGCGCCTTGAGGGCGTTCCAGCGAGCGGGAGCTTAGGGTGTACCGGGGAAGAGGCTCCTCGGAGCGTGCCGGGGAAGAGGCAGCAGAGCGTACCGGGGAGTACCCCTCGCGGGTGTGCCGGCGAGGGCGCTTCAAGGTGTGCCGGGGAAGCACCTCGTGGTGTGCCGGGGAAGGCACTTCAAGGTGTGCCGGGGAAGCCCTCATTGGGGTGTGCCGGGGAAGGCACCCAGGTGGTTGTGCCGGTGAAGGCAGCTGCAGGGCGTGCCGGGGAAGGCACTGGGTAGTGTGCCGGTGAAAGTCTCCAGGAGGGAGTGTACCGGCCAAGAGGCCAAGAGGCCTTAAGCTAGGGGAAGGAGACTTCTTTGATCGGCGGACTTTTGGTGTTGCCTCTCGGGGCCCACCATGACTTTGTTGGGGCCGTCACTCCTTGTGGGCGCGCACCCGTGTTTTCCCTTACGCCTCTGGCCTAGGGGAAACTCTGCCGAAATTTCGTTAGAAATTGGCAGTATCTCATTTATTTTATTCGTAGTAAAGTCCCTTCACAGTTTTTTTTTTCATTCCCTTTTGCCTGTGGCTTATTCTGGTCTTCCATTTGTGTACCTTTGCAGACAAATGGCTGCCCCAAGTGGGTCTTCTGCTCCTGCTGCTGCTATCGGCGCCGACCTCATTCCGCGGGGTCCAGTGCCAGCGGTCACATGGCTCAACGTGGAAGACCTAGACCGAGAGCACGCGGAGATAGCCGCCTTGGCAGAGTCATCGGGGTCTGACCGGGAGACCATGGACTTCGGCAGGCTGGCCAGGGTCGAGGGCGGCTTCACGTTTGACCGGGCCACGGGGGAGTACAGGAAGGACTTCCCGAAGGATAGACACCTGGTTCGGTTTCTGAAGCATTTTCGCTCGCGGGAAGGGCGAGACTTCCGGGCTGTGAAGAGTGCCGAGCGGGCCATCCTGCAAGCCCGAGACAGCTTATTATACATTGTCCCCCGGAGCATCCCAATGTACATGGTGGGAGAGGCCAGGGAGTGGAAGCCCGTTCTGGGGATCGAGGGGGTGCTGCCAGCCGAAGATAAACTGGTGCGAGCACCTCAATTTACTCCGGCAAAATGGGACATGTCCGCCGGAAAGGTGCACGGCGAGTCGCCCCGATTCGGCTTATTCTTGGCTCCCCTAAAATGGGGCTACAGGGAGGAGCCATTTATCTTGGACTGCCTAGCCATCAGGTTCAAGTATGAACTATCATTGGGCTGGTTCGGGGAGCTGAAGCTACAAGATGCACACAGCTTCCGCGAAGGAGCGGTGGAGTTTACGGAGTACGTGTTGTTCAATTATGCTCCGTTGCTGGTCCGAGTTGGTATCTACCATAGTGTGTACGCCTCCCGGTATGGCTACCCCATCTCCAAGGGTCTTTGCTGTGGCATGATAGAGGTGTTCAGTGCGGAGACCAATACTTTCTACACGGCAGAGGGCGAGACTTCACTTGATTTGTGGAGCCTCAGTCAGCTGAGCGGCCTGCCCCTCGACGGGGAGCCTTATGAAGAAGTATGCCTCCCCGATCTGATCAAGAACGAAACCAACGGGGATGGCTATTATTCTCTCGGGTATTCGTACCGGTACCTTATGAAGGCGTACCGGGAGTTATACCAGCTGTCACATGGTGGGAGGCAGCCCGCCCGTGGAGACAGGAAGAGGGTGCGTCCGACCCTGTGGTTGCAATACTTCTACGATGGGCTGAAGCAATATGACGAATTTCCTTGCGTCGGGACCGCCGTTGCTCGCAAGAAGCGTGTGAAGCCCAAGCTTGATGTGAAGATCCCCCCCAAAGGGCGTCGGAGCGGGCCTAATCCGATGGGTGTCGACCCGCAGACTCACTGTGCCGCCTATCTCGTGTATTGGCTATGTTCATTTGCCATGCCATATGGGGATGAGACGGTGATTCGACCGGACGCTATCTATCCGGCGTGTCAGATGGCGTGGGGAGTCAAACTCTCCCTGTGCCCGGCAACCCTTTGCCTGATCTACAAGGCGTTGGGGGACGTCAGTACTCATCAGTTCCCGAGACAGGCCCGCTACATATGTCCGCTGCATTTCTTCAATGCGTGGGTCTGCTCGCTGTTCCCCGAGTTCGCCCCGCGAGCCCTTCAAGACTGGGGGCTGGTGCCGAGAATGCTGGAGTTCGTCAGCGCAGAGCCAGCTTCTACTTCGATGCGGATGTACGACATTCGGGGCCGGTTGACAACGGTTCCCCGGGACGCGACTGGCACTATTCACTTTTGGACGCTGGCCGCGCACTCAAGCCCTCTGGTGAATAACAAGTGGGAATGCAAAGACGACCAGGTGGAGAAGTACGTCCACCCTATCAGCCAGGAGAATGTGGTCCGCCCGTTGCTGGAGCCCGAGCTGAGGGACCGGTCGTTGTCTATTCGCCCGAGCGTGGCGTTTAGGAAGGGGGACAATGTATTGCTGGAGCCGTACTACCCCTTCCGATTTGGCCGGAACTTCGGATATGATCAGCATATCCCTAGCTATCATGCACAGTTCGGCCTGCCCTCACGGAACATCCGGGGAAGTTCAGTTGCCGAGCACGCCAGGAGCTGGTGGGACTTCTTCCACCGGGCGGACTCTACCTCCTTCAGGGTGCCAGCCCCGGGTCGCATCCCCAGAGTGACCCAGGATTACATCAAGTGGTGGAACACCCGGACGGCCTTCTATCGATTGCATAAGACCGACTGCTGGGATGGGGCTGAGAGGAGGTTCCTCAGCAGGCAGGCGGTACCGGTGCATGACATCGAGCCAGATCATCTTCTTCGGCTCAAGAACAAGCAGGAGAAGGAGGTGGCGGCATATATGGCCGCCCGTCGGGAAGCCCGGGACGCGAAGCCGACGCCGAAAGTAGAGTTGCCTCCGGTAGCGAAGGACGACTATAAGAAGACATTGAGGGATCTTTGCCGGATAGGGAGTGACCGTCTGGAGCTCATTTATTACCCGCTCCCCATGGAGGAGGAGGGCACCCCCGCAAAGAGCTGGCGTCCAGAGAGGGACCTAATCTGCCCATACCGCACGTTTATGAGGCGGGAGGAGAGGAAGCCCGAGAATTATAAGGACACCACATGGCTGTATGTTCTGCTGCGGGTGAATAGGCTGAAGATCGAAGGTCAGACGGCCGCCATCCTGGGCAAGCGCCTGCACATCCCGTATTATTATGCCGACGGGTGGGGCATAGACCACTTCAATCTTTTCTGCCACCTGTCTTCGAAGAAGCATGCGGATCTAGCTAGCCTCACAGACCGGTGCCAGAAGGTCGAGGACGTATGCTGGCTGGTCCGAGAGGCGGCGCGTCGCGATAAGGAGCCGTCCCTGAGCTACTGGCCGATAACACTTCGGTTGTACACCGGTCCTCACGGTATTTAACCTTTTCATCTCCTTTATCCTCATTGCTGCGACCTTAGCAGGTCATCGGATGCTAATCATATGCATGTGTCTATTTTGACAGACCATCCTGACAGCGTGCAAATGGTGACGTACCGGAACTTCCTTCGACTCGTCCAGAAGCCCGCCTATTTTGAGGCGGCACTGCCAGCTCCGACCACGGCTCCCCTGCCCAAGGCTGCGAAGAGGTCCCGGGCCAAATCGCCTGTGAAGAAGGCCGTAGATGCTGCTAAAGCGGCCAAGCAGCGGGACGTGAAGCGGTGAAAAATCGAGGCGGCTAAGGCTTCGACGACCGCTCCCCCAGCACCACAAGTCCCATCTTTTGAGGAGTTTGAGGTCGCCCGGACCGGGCTGAGCCAACCTACTGGTTAACCTCTCCCACCATCAGAGTATCTTAAGGGTTCTCTCTCTTTTTTTTTGAGGCAAGATTTTGACACCTTAATGTCTCTTTTGTCCCAGTCTCTGTGGAAGGGCTTGCGCCCACGCCCATTCCCGACGTGGGGGAGCCGGTTCCTGCGCCCGTCCCTGATGTGGGTAAAGCTGCGGCCGTGGTAGGGGCGACCTCGACGCCAACTCCGACTCCCCCACCACAAGCCAAGGGGAAGTCCCGGGCAAAGTCGCCTATTAAGAAAGCATTGGCCGCCGCCAAAGTGGCTGGGCGGCAGGAGGCAAAGCGAAGGAGGGCAGAGGTCTCCCCGGCCTCGGCGACCGTCTCCCCGGTGGTTCCCATTCCATCTTTCGAGGAATTTGATGTCACTTGGACCGGGCCGAGCCACCCTGCGGGTGAGGCTTATCGACCGCTGACATCTTTCCGGATTTATTTATTTTCCTGGGTGAGCCCTTTATATGCATGTGACCATTGCCTCCCTTCCTTTCAGACGGTGCGGAGAAGCCGTCACTTGTGCTGATCCCAGGCGAGGGGGCGGCTACGGCTCCCGAGAAGGCCTTGCCTGCCGAGGAGACCCGTGGGTCATCCCGCGCTGTAGGAGCTGAAGAGGGTATTTGTCTTTGTCGGCCCACTTGATACCTTTCATTCTTTGGGAGCCAACTGGGTTTGATATGACCCGTCTATCCCTCTCCCTTTTTATACGACAGGCGTAGCTGGGGCAGTTACTGGGTTATTTGGGCCTCGCCTGCATCTCCCGGCGACGCAGCTGTACATGAGGAAAAGGCTGAAGTCGGTCGTACCCGCCTCATCCAGCCTGCGGGGGGATGCGCCAGTCATTGACCTCGAAGAGGAGGTGCCTTCGCCGGTAAGGGAGGAACCCGTGGTGGCTGAATCTTCATCGGGTGAAGAGGTAGATTACAACTATTCCTCCGATGAAGTGGCTTATGACAAGGGCGCGTTTGAAGCATTGTGGCTGCCCGAGCTGGTCTTCAAGGCCCCCTCACTTGCTGGCTCCTCAAGTTTTATGGGGAGGGCTGCTGTAAGTGTGAGCTTGCTTGGGCCGGACCCCCCCTTTTTCCCATAGTGGGCTAATGATCTCGTCCTTATTGTCCTCAGATTTTCAGGAGCTTACCCAGCCGGAGGTTGTGGGGAAGGCCGCTTCAGTCGCGCCGGTCGACCGCCCGGCGGGAGCCGCTGCTGGCATGGGCAAGCTAGCCCTCTTGCTCGACGCCCTTCAACGGGAGGCGTCCGCGGAGCCTTTAAGTGCTACCGAAACGGTGGACGAGCCTCTGGAGGAGGGGGAGATTGCGCCCGAAGGCAGCATCATCCCGGTGGCCGAGGTAAGCATGTGGGGCTTATGGTTCTTCCCCGCCTTTTGACTTTGCGTGATCTGTTCCCGGCAGCGGGTAGCTAACCCCGCTTCCCATGAGCAGGTGATGTCGATGCCGAGGGAGACGTCTGGCCGCGTTCGGAAGGCTGTCGCCAAACGGAGGTCAAATATTGGTCTAATAGCGGTGGAGGGGCTGGCTCCGGTCACGGACTTGGGGGCGGAGAGCCTTGCAGCGCTCGTGGAAGCGGGACGCCTACCTCAGCTGATAGTTCCGCTTCCACCGTTCCCGAAGCTCCCGTCCCAGATGGAGGACCCGCTCCTGAAGCAGATATTCACGGAGCTTCATGCGCATCTGGAGGGATCCCAGACACGAGGGAGGGTTTTATGGACAACGGCTTTGGGCCCGGCTTTGCTCGAAGCCCCTCCTTCGGTCGAAGCAGCGGTATCTGCGCCCCTGTCTGTTGAAACAGTGGCAGAAGCGGACCGGGCGGAGGAAGAGGAGGCAGGAGAACACCGGATGATAGCAGCGCCAGATGCTCCGACAATGACCTCAGCCATTTCCTTAGCAGTGGTTGGCCAGGAATCTTCTGTCGAGCCACGCAGGCCAGGCAACTTGACTCTTGCTCTTCCATCTTCTTCGGCCGCGGTGGACGCTGATTTGTGGGCGGAGGTGGACAGCACCGTGGAATTCACTCCCCCAGCCGTGCCTTCGGTCAGTCACACCTCGTCAGAGGCACCAGTCCGCCAGATGCTGGTAACGCTGCGGACGATGCTCTCTGCCGACCTTTCCTTATCATATCGAGAAGTGCATGCCATTGTGACGTAGCTGACCGGGGCGCTGCAAGTGCTAGGCTGTCCACTGGGGGAATGGTCGCGACGAGTCTTGTTGCTATTAAAGTGTATCAAACGTCGCGAGTTCCTCGAGACCCAGGCTCCCGACGCTCGTGCCGCGCTAGATGCCCAAGCAGGCGAGTACTTGCAGGTCTTGGAGGCACGGCGCCATGATGAAGAGCGCCATGGGAAGGCCTTGGAGAAAGGCCAGGGCAACGTCCGCTCCCTCAAGAGTCAGATCGAGAAGCTAGAGGGCTACCTTGCTGCGGCTAGGGTTGACCTTGCCGAGGCTGAGAGGGTGGTCGAGAGTGAGAGCGAAGCTCTCGCCGTCGCCCAAGTTGAAACGGTGTCTGCGGAAGCTGAACTCGCCCGTCTCGAGGAATTGAGGGGCCGGTTACGTGATATGACGAACTTCCCTTGCGTCGGGATCCTCCCCCTCGAGGACATCTTTAGGGGTGTCGACTGAGCGTCGCCTCCCTTAGCTCTCTCCTTTTTGTAACACAGGGGTATGCTCCGAAGCATATGTAATCTGATCCTTCTTTAAATAGAACAGAACAGTTACAGTTTCACGTGTTCTTTGTGTATGCATTCATCCCAGAGGGACCTCTCTTCCTCTTTTTTCTCTTCTGTGTATATTGTTTTCTTCTTCCTCTTCCCTCCCCTCCTTTTTTTTTGTGCTGAGACACATTGGCAGGGTGTGAATCTTCGCGAGGATTCGCTTTGGGAGAACCATGCAGGAACCCATGTCAGGGCACAGGAGAGTGCTCGCCTTCCCAGGGGGAGGATGAGGGGACCACTCCACCATACCGAACGGGCGACTCCCTAGTTTCGCCGCAATGTTGGAAGCGCGTGCTGGCCTCAGGCGGGGGCCTCGGTCAGAGACCGGATTTCTCATCGTTCGGAGGGGACGGGGAGAAGAGTTTGTCTAGTCAATGACCTGGACGGGAGGTCCGAGCCAGAGGGGTACTCACCGCCCGGGGAGGACGGAGAGAAAAGTTTGTTTAATCAATGACCCGGACAGGAGGTCCGAGCCAAAGGGGTACTCGCCATCCGGGGAGGACGGGGAGAAGAGTTTATTTAGTTAATGACCCGGACGGGAGGTCCGAGCCAAAGGGGTACTCACCGCCCGGGGGGGACGGAGAGAAGAGTTTATCTAGTCAATGACCCAGACAGGAGGTCCGAGTCAAAGGGGTACTCACCGCCCGGGGGGGACGGAGAGAAGAGTTTGTTTAGTCAATGACTCGGAAGGGAGGTCCGAGCCAAAGGGGTACTCACCGCCCGGGAGGGACGGAGAGAAGAGTTTATTTAGTCAATGACCCGGACGGGAGGTCCGAGCCAAAGGGGTACTCACCGCCCGGGGGAGACGGAGAGAAGAGTTTGTCTAGTCAATGACCCAGACAGGAGGTCCGAGTCAAAGGGGTACTCACCGCCCGGGGGGGACGGAGAGAAGAGTTTGTTTAGTCAATGACCCAGACGGGAGGTCCGAGCCAAAGGGGTACTCACCACCCGGGGGGGACGGAGAGAAGAGTTTGTCTAGTCAATGACCCAGACAGGAGGTCCGAGTCAAAGGGGTACTCACCGCCCGGGGGGGGGGGGACATAGAGAAGAGTTTGTTTAGATATTTCTTTTAGTACTTCCGTGACTACGGGGCGACGGCTAGAAATGGGGGGAGTTCCCCCTTTCTAGGCTTCCACTCTTCCCTTGCTCTTGTATCTTTTTTTTTTCACTTCTTTTTTTTTCTTTCTTTTTTTTCTTTCTCTCTTCTCTTTTTTTCTTTTTTTTTCTCTTTTCCTCTTCTTCCCTTCTTTTTTTCTTTCTTTTCTCTCTTTCTTTTCTCTTCTTTTTTCTCTTCTCTTTTTCTCTCTCTCTTTTTTTTTAACCTTCCTCTTCCTTTTTTTCCTCGCTTTTTGAAAACATGGATAGTGGTCAAGTTGTTTGGACATTAATCACGCAAATCCGCCCAAAATAGGACGGAGGGTTATATTATTGATTGAACGGGGGCGCCGGAGCGTGGTACAGTCTCAAGTGCCTTCCATTAAGAGGCGGGAACTGAACTTCCCCGCGATGGTTGACAATTACATAGGCCCCACCTTCGTAGACTTTTGGACTACGTAGGGTCCGAGCCAGTTCTCATTCAGCTTACCCTTAGGGTTGGCAGCCATGAGGTCTCTTCTCTTGACCATGACGAGGTCGCCCTTCTTGAATTCGCGTTCCTTGACAAGCTTGTCAAAGGCGCGTGCAATCCGGGCCTGGTAGATCTGAATGTTCTGTTGGGCCTGGAGCCGCTTTCCTTCTAGACTGGAGAGTTCCTCAAGCCTTCGTTCAACGTTGGTCTGCCCTTCAAGGACAAGGCCATGCTGAATGGCAACCCTGAGGGATGGTATCTCCAGTTCAACGGGGACGATTGCCTCCGAGCCATATACGAGAGAAAAGGGCGAGCAACCTGTTGGAGTCTTGTATACGGTTCGGTACGCCCAAAGTGCCTCGTATATCCTTTCTTCCCAGTCCCTTTTGTTAGAGCTGACCGTCTTGGCCAGGAGAGTACAGAGTGTCTTATTAAAAGCTTCGGCCAGCCCATTAGCCTGTGGGTTGTAAGGAGTCGATGTCCTCTAATCAATTTTATATTTTTTTGCCAGCCGGTAGACCTTCTGGTTGCGGAAGTGGCTGCCGTTGTCTGACACAACTCGGTCGGGCGCGCCAAACCAGAATATGATATTACGGCGGACAAACCTAACCACGATCTCTCCGGTGACCTCCCGTAAGGCGACAGCCTCTGCCCAGCGGGAGAAGTAGTCGGTTGCCGCCAAAATCTATTTGCAGCCTGTGGAAGATGCAGGTAAGGGACCCACGACGTCCGTTCCCCACTGGGCGAACGGCCAACTGGGCGCGGTTGGGTGTAACTGCACGGGGGGCCTTCTGGGTATGGTGGCATGCTCCTGACATTTCTGACACGACTTAGCATATTTGCAGCAGTCGTCGAACATCGCAGGCCAATAATAGCCAAGCTTCTTTATTTCAATCTTCATTTTCGGCCCCGCCTGGTGTGCGCCAGCTGTCCCGGCATGGACCTCCTTCATGACCATCCAGGCTTCTTCAATGGACAAGCATCGGAGGAGCAATTTCTGCTTGGCGTCGGCCACCATTCGGAATAATATTCCATTTCGGAGCTCATAAGAGTCCTTAATTCTGATTAGCCTGATCTTCTCTTCTCTCTGCTTGGGCAGCTGCTGGTACTTGAACCACTGCATCAGGGGCTCTCTCCAGTCAGGTAGGCCGACGGCTTCTGCTGTGGTGACTTCTAGCTCTTCTTCTTCTTGTTTTTCTTCTATCATACTGGGCATCTGGCGCTGATTTATTACTTGGATACTGAGAGATCCATCTGGAGGCACTGCCAGTGAGCTTGCCAGTTTTGCCAGGGCGTCGGCTTGTGCATTCTCCCCCCTGGCGACATGGCCTATCTCAAGGAGGTAGAACCACTCCATGAGTCTCTTCGCCTTAGTGTGATAAGGGAGCAGCTCAGGTTTTCGGACATCAAACTGTCCCTGGACCTGCTTGACGACCAGCAGCGAGTCGCCGAATACTTGGAGCATTTTGATCTCCATTTGGAGGGCCACCTGGAGACCGATGATCAGAGCTGCATACTCTGCTTCATTATTTGTGCAGGGCTTGCTAATGCAGCAGGAAGTGTGCATCACTTCTCCGTCTGGCGACTTGAGGACGATGCCGGCTCCGGCTCGTACCTTGGCGCGCCCGGACGAGGTCGCCTCTGTTCTCGAGGCCCCGTCGAAGTATAGCTGCCAGATAGCTTGTTGGATATGGTCCACTTCCAGTGTTTCATCCTCGGGCAGCTCTGCGGCCAACGGGGAGTCTTCGGGCACGGGGTGTGCTGCGAAGAAATCCGCGACGGCTTGTCCCTTAACGGTCTTTTGCGGCACGTAGGTGATGTCAAACTCCATGAGCAGCACGCACTACAAGAAAAATCGCGGATAGCGACCGACCTAGCGGTCGCTATTCAGTCGTAGATCGGTCGCAAATCTTCATTGCGACCGAACAGAGACTATATAGCGACCGAATGTGTCGGTCGCTATATAATAGTCGCTATATAGCGACCGACATAATTCGGTCGCAGTATCAGTCGTTACCAGAGACCGATTATTATCGGTCGCCTGATCGGTCGCTAATAATTCGGTCGCTATTCAGTCTCTATTCGGTCGCTACATTTGTTGTATTTTAAAAAATAAAATTAACCTATCGGATTTATTCGGTGGCTAATCGGTCGCCAGTCGGTCGCCAAGTATAATTATTTAATAAAAGAAATATAACGTATAGTCGCTATTCGGTCGCAATTCAGTCTCCATGCGGTCGCTAATTTTGCATTATTTTTTTTTTAAAAATTTATTTAAACTGATAAATAAATTACCTGATAAATAACAAATTCATAACATAAATATAAAATCAACTACACAGACAACAATATCGACAAATCTCAAATTCATCACATACAAACACCTGATAAATAACAATTTCATAAAACAATAATAAATCAACTACACGGATCACAATCTCCACGAACCTCAAATTACACACAATTAAAATAAAATCACAAATTAATCATACATCCATAATAATAAAATGACAACATACACAACTAAAATAAAATCACAAATCCTCCACATATGTCTCATCCTGGTCGTCGTCTCGTCCAACATCATCCTGGTCGTCGTCTCGTCCAACATCTCGCGACGGATGATCCTGTATATCATTTAAAAAAATTATAATCAAATCCTTAATAAAGAAATCAAGCATTAACAAGACTTAATAAAGAAATCAAGCATTAACAAGAGTATGCCAATAGTTTAAGCCAGCTCATTTTCATATATATAAATACACACACACAATATAAGTTCAAATTTCATCTTGTATTTTAAAAATGAAGTTTGAGCGCCGAGCTCAAACCGGGCATCCGATTTGGATTCCGTCAGTTCTGACAAGTCACTTTCATCTCCCCGGTCGTATTGGAATGATCGGCACGGCCATCCGACCGGTATTTCGAATTTTAGACCCCCGGACCCGTCCTAACAGTTCATTTGAACTAAGTGTATTTTAAAAATGAAGTTTGAGCGCCGAGCTCAAACCGGGCATCCGATTTGGATTCCGTCAGTTCTGACAAGTCACTTTCATCTCCCCGGTCGTATTGGAATGATCGGCACGGCCATCCGACCGGTATTTCAGATTTTAGAACCAAATGCCCCGTCCTAACAGTTCATTTGAACTAAGTGTATTTTAAAAATGAAGTTTGAGCGCCGAGCTCAAACCGGGCATCCGATTTGGATTCCGTCAGTTCTGACAAGTCACTTTCATCTCCCCGGTCGTATTGGAATGATCGGCACGGCCATCCGACCGGTATTTCGAATTTTAGACCCCCGGACCCGTCCTAACAGTTCATTTGAACTAAGTGTATTTTAAAAATGAAGTTTGAGCGCCGAGCTCAAACCGGGCATCCGATTTGGATTCCGTCAGTTCTGACAAGTCACTTTCATCTCCCCGGTCGTATTGGAATGATCGGCACGGCCATCCGACCGGTATTTCGAATTTTAGACCCCCGGACCCGTCCTAACAGTTCATTTGAACTAAGTGTATTTTAAAAATGAAGTTTGAGCGCCGAGCTCAAACCGGGCATCCGATTTGGATTCCGTCAGTTCTGACAAGTCACTTTCATCTCCCCGGTCGTATTGGAATGATCGGCACGGCCATCCGACCGGTATTTCAGATTTTAGAACCAAATGCCCCGTCCTAACAGTTCATTTGAACTAAGTGTATTTTAAAAATGAAGTTTGAGCGCCGAGCTCAAACCGGGCATCCGATTTGGATTCCGTCAGTTCTGACAAGTCACTTTCATCTCCCCGGTCGTATTGGAATGATCGGCACGGCCATCCGACCGGTATTTCGAATTTTAGACCCCCGGACCCGTCCTAACAGTTCATTTGAACTAAGTGTATTTTAAAAATGAAGTTTGAGCGCCGAGCTCAAACCGGGCATCCGATTTGGATTCCGTCAGTTCTGACAAGTCACTTTCATCTCCCCGGTCGTATTGGAATGATCGGCACGGCCATCCGACCGGTATTTCAGATTTTAGAACCAAATGCCCCGTCCTAACAGTTCATTTGAACTAAGTGTATTTTAAAAATGAAGTTTGAGCGCCGAGCTCAAACCGGGCATCCGATTTGGATTCCGTCAGTTCTGACAAGTCACTTTCATCTCCCCGGTCGTATTGGAATGACCGGCACGGCCATCCGACCGGTATTTCGAATTTTAGACCCCCGGACCCGTCCTAACAGTTCATTTGAAATAAGTGTATTTTAAAAATGAAGTTTGAGCGCCGAGCTCAAACCGGGCATCCGATTTGGATTCCGTCAGTTCTGACAAGTCACTTTCATCTCCCCGGTCGTATTGGAATGATCGGCACGGCCATCCGACCGGTATTTCAGATTTTAGAACCAAATGCCCCGTCCTAACAGTTCATTTGAACTAAGTGTATTTTAAAAATGAAGTTTGAGCGCCGAGCTCAAACCGGGCATCCGATTTGGATTCCGTCAGTTCTGACAAGTCACTTTCATCTCCCCGGTCGTATTGGAATGACCGGCACGGCCATCCGACCGGTATTTCAGATTTTAGACCCCCGGACCCGTCCTAACAGTTCATTTGAAATAAGTGTATTTTAAAAATGAAGTTTGAGCGCCGAGCTCAAACCGGGCATCCGATTTGGATTCCGTCAGTTCTGACAAGTCGATTTGGATTCCACTTCAGAATTCTACTTCAAGATCAATGAGCACTACAAAATAATGTGCCGAGTATTTTCTTTCTTCTTTCAAATAGCACTCGATTATCACTAAGTAACCCTCTTGTGATAACCAAGAGAAAAATGCATCAAGCCGTTCAGACAAAATATAGAAGTGTCATCTGCCGTTTACATTCAGACAAAATTCAGATGGAAATTGTGAGCCATGTCAAAATGGCACCTACGACTCGATCAAACTCCATAATTGAAGTAGCAATCTCCCAATCACCTAGTAACTTTGTACGACTGCGATCAGAATTAAAAAAAAAAGAGGGGGGGGGAGGCTGTCAGTAGTACTAGAGTTATGAGGACCAACTTTGTAATGCTACTTTGCCCTTCTTTAGCAAAATGGTCAAAATTAACATCAGAATCATAAGATGCATTAGACTGTAGTAATATCAGAGTATAGGGTTCAGATGAATGCATACCTTGACAGTTTTCAGCAGTTCCCTTGCGTCACTGTTGTTTTTAAAATGGTCACGTACGGGCTGCCGACCAGAAAAAAGACTCAGAGATTCGGACCAGGGAGAAATGGGGAAGAGATCTCTACTATTGGTTAATGTGGATTTTTATTTTCAACCAACTGATTGGTTGACTGCAATGCAGTAACAGCTGATAAGTTATCCAAAATGCTACTTGTGCTTGTCCATGTTCATTATGGAATGAAAACAATGTCGACAGAAAAATGATAATATAACTACACAATCTATAACTGATCAATGTAGCATCACTTTAATTGCAATGTGAAGAGTCACCAAACATACCACACTTTTGAATTCGAAATCAGGAAAGAGACTATTAAGATTCACCTTGACAGCAGCTCAAATAAACTCCAACAAACTTACCAAGAGACAGGCAAGTACATGCCACTTGCAACCTTGTGCAGACCAAGGTTCATTTGCTCCACTCATTAGATAACTAATTCCCTTTTTTCCTTGGCACGCAGAAATGTTAGCATTACCTGCAGAATCTGGTTCAATGACTTTGAGAGTGCAGGTTTCAGGTCTCCTGGATGCAATGCTCCACTTTCATAATCAACAATTAACTCTTCCATGCTGTTGAAGGTCCTGGTTGGAGTAGCAATTAAAAATGTTATACAGGCTTAAAAGATCTCAAGAGAATAAACAATAGGGTGAATTTGATTGTGAAAAAATATAAGAAATCCAGAAGTATGACAAAACAAGATTTGCAGGGTCTCCAGAAAAATAAAAGTAAGAATGCAAACTTCAAATCAAAGTCAAAGTTACATGATGGATGCAGTCTAGCATGGCAACGAGTCAACCATTACATGATTGGAGGCAATATCTGACTACAAGCCTAGAACACAAGGGAGCACAACCATATTAGTCCTTAAAAGCATTTAATGTGTATGCATTAGCCATATAGCAAAGTCAGCAGGTCGATGTAATGCTTAAATATCAAACTTCAATTGAATCCTCAAAGGGACCTGGTTTGCTGTCGGAGGCATCATTGCTCATAATTTTCATGAACTGTGAACATTATCTTCCACATGGAAAAGAGCAGAGCATGTAGCTACGATACATAAAGATGGCCTGATAATATGGCAAGTATCATACTCAAAAATAAACATTGAAGTTGATTACCTCCGTAGTCCCCTGCAGGATAGGTTTTCCCAGAAGCAGTTCTGCAAATACGCAGCCAACACTCCACAGATCAACTGATGCTCCATAATCTGTTGATCCAAGAGAAGCTCGGGTGGACGGTACCACAGAGTCACTACACGGCTTGTCAATGGGTGCTTCCCACCAAGATTAGAGAAGTTTGCCAGACCAAAGTCAGCTAATTTCAAAATGCCATCATTGTTGACCAGAAGATTTGCACCCTTAATGTCACGATGCATGATACCACGTGAATGGCAATGTTGAAGTCCAGATAATAACTGGTGCATGTAGCATTTTACCTGCAAAAGTGACAAATAAACATGTGAAATTCTTCGAAGAGCAGCTTGAGGGGAACCATTTTTGACATGATAGCCAAAAAAAAGAAACTTTAAATGCTACATAAAAAAACTGGCTGAAAGTGAATATTTGGCATAGACAAACCAGTGACTCCGAAAATTGGATGTCAGGACAGGATGTTAATCCTGCAAGGTCATGTTTCATATATTCAAAAACAAGATATATGATGCATGACAATCGGGAAGTTATCAAGGCCTCCAGCTTCACAATATTTGGGTGATCAAATCTGCGAAGAATTATATTAACAAAAAGGATGATCATTTGAAGAAACTGGGTAATAATTTCTGCCTCACAATCAGTGAAGAAGCCAAGTTAAAACATCATCTTTAACACCAACATAGTTAGCAGAAAGCAGAAAACTGATAAAAAAAGTCCATGTAGATTATGGAATGCCTTATGTGTTATTTTGTAGAGATGCTTGCAAATTGCAATTAAATTGAACAAATGAAATTGCTGACATGGGATGACCATTAGAATTAGACTAAAATAAATGCAGCTGGTCATCCTGTGGAGTGCATTTAGACCAGCCAACAATTCTAAGCGGAGGAGCATGTTTCATATGGAGTCGGGTTGAAAATTAACTTGAGTGTAGCATTACTCTAAAAGATAACATAGTCACATAACCTAGTCACAAGTTTTATTTTGTACCTTGTTTGCTACATAAGGTTTAAAATGCATGCTACAGTGCCAAGTGTCAACGGCATATCACATTTTATCCTTGTTATCCAATCTTTATATCAAATGATGGAGAGCATCATACTTAAATTTAATATAGCACTTAAGTTGGGCACTCTGTTCATAAGTTCATTTCATTTGAAGGTTGAACAGTCAAAGTTAATTAGATGTGATATCTCATATCCTTTCTAGTTAATATTATTCACAACTTGTTTGATAAACATGTTAATATTCGTTCCTAAATCCTTGGAATCATGAGACATATGACCACACTCTGTATGACATTCATGCCCAACTCTGAACTTAATGAAAGTTCTACCTGATAATATTTAACTTCACCAAGAAAAGTTCATGAATAGTTTATGTACTCTAATAATAAAAAAGGACAAGAGATACTTATAATGAAAGTTCAAAAAATTTATTCGACTGTGCATCACATTATTCTAATACACAAAGGAAGAAGGAGAAAACAAAATAATCATAGCAAGAAAGGTGAAAAAGGCATACCCCCACAAAGAAACTTGCAAAATGCAGTAGGATAACAGATAATACGACAACCCCCAAAATCTCCAGACAACATGTCTTTGAATCCAAGATGAGAACCATTTGATGCAGAGACCATTGATTGTTTTAGACGAACAAGATTTTCTGAAAATACACTGAAAGAATAACAAACATTATAGAAGAATTCCGATTAAATGCTAGCTTGTCAAGTTGGTCAAGAGTCAAAGTTATGAAGATTGAACCTGCTTGCAAGCAATGAAGAAGCTAAGACAGCAAGAAGTGGAGCAAATGGTAGAACTACTTTCATGAAGGCAGGGAATACTTTTTGCAAGTAAGAGCCAAGTAGAATAGGCGCAACCACCACCTGCAACAAAATATATATTTAACAGCCTAGAATGGAAACAGATTGCCAAATGTCAATGTATACCTCAAATGGGCGTCAATTCACCTGTAAAGTACTGATGGAAAGCTTGACAGCATCCACGGGGACATATGCTCCAGCCAGAATTTTGGTTAATAAGGGAGCCTCAAACAATTCATTCTAGCACATACTGTAGATTTTCCAGCCTCCTGAATCTGCACTATATAACTTTTTTCTTCAACCCTGGCCGTGGTATTTCTCAACTCCATCAAAACCATAGAGTATAAGTTTTATTTGATCAAACGAATCTTAAGCTTGTCTACACAGAAGAGGAAGCACAATTCTGGAGGAAAGTGAGAGCTTACACAAGGCTTTTGGAACTACGAAATATGTGCAATAGTTAAGCAAGGAATAGACTAATTATATGATTCCTCTGTATAGTAACATTGTATATGACACTGTATATCAGATTTTTGTTGTTGTTGCACTTATTAAAAGAAATGTGCATCAGATAGCTTACGACATTCGATGCTGTTCCCGCTGGACAACATCCAAGCAAAATCAAACCAACGGCAAGAGCTGGTGAGAGGCCCAGGGCTTTGCTAATTATTGCTCCCAAGGCTGGCATGATGGTGTATTGAGCAACACATCCAAACAGTATCTGGAAAAGTGAAATGAAGTACAAAGGCCATCAGAATAGATAAAAGAGATAAGTTAGCATCTGTGGAGAAATTTATTGAAATACCAATTGCATCCATCTGAAGAGGGTCATGCTTTGCTACTACCAGTCAATCACATGTTTGTCTCGTACAATCATGACATGCTAAATGACAGTCCTAAAGTGAGCAACATCAAGTGGAATTCGCAGGCTTAGGGATAACTTCCTTTCTACCACGGGCTAAAATAATTCACTAAAACAAATGAAACAGAAAATGAAAACAGTAAAAGTGATTAACTAAAATAATATCTAGTTCAATAACAAATTTAGCTAAGAACAAGAAACTTGTAATAGAAGACATGTCAGAGGTATAAAACATATCGTACATAGGCTATATATATGCAACTGTCCCAGACTACCACAAAAACATAAGGCCAAGTTTAGCTGCTTTACATTATGTAATAGAACTTCTCACTTTCTCAGCATTTTATGCATCAATTAGTGCAAACTATGATTAAAAAATGCTGTGTGACAAAATGAGATATTAGCATTAGACACGATTGAATGAGAAATAACGAAAGCTTCGAGAGTGATTTTTTCAATCATTAATGTGACTTGCACGGATCTCACTTTTGATTTCTTTGACACCAACTCTTAAAATTCTTCTCGATAATTAATCACCCTCGGAGGTGGAGACTCGGTCTTCTCGATCATGCTCGAGATAAGAACACGGACCGACATACAACACTTATAACCATGGAACTTGAAATACATATCCGGCACTAGTTAGGTCTTTATCATTCAGTTTAATTTCGATCTCGAGAAACAGACTCCCACTTAAAAAAACTTAAGATACAGAGCCGTCTGCTAACACATGCTTGTACGGTAGTTGAAAACTAAAAATTGGAATTAGAGAAAAATGATTAGTACATAGATCGACCTTATTCTAAAATTCGAATATTTTCGGCTCACAATATGCTCCAAAGAGAATACCGACAAATTAAATAGTATCTTATGGTGTTCTGATATGGTCATATGGGTGGACATGGCCGATGCCTTCGCCAAGCACCTCTCCTCTGGCGAGGACGCCGCCTCCTACGTCGACCGCATCTGGCGACATCGGCCCGCGTTCGCTTGGGAACCCCTTCTCCCCCGTGGCCCGCATCTGGCGACATCTGAGGGGGACGGGGGCGCAGGCCGCAGGGGGGAGGGGAGGGGAGCAAGCCGGCGACGGGGCCGCAGGGGGGAGGGGAGTAGGCCGGCGGGGGAGGGGAGCAGGCCGGTGACGGAGGGGGAAGGGAGAGAGAGAGAGAGAGAGAGAGAGAGAGAGAGAGGTACCTGCGGAGGGCGACGACGGCAGGGCGAGCGGCGACGGCGACTCGACGCGAGCGGCGCGGCGACGGGCTCCGGCGGAGGGGGGCTCGGGCGGGAGGCAGCACGGGGAGGGGGGCTCCGGCGGAGGAGGGGGGCTCGGGCGGGAGGGCTCGGGCGGAGGGGGGGCTCCGGCGGAGGGGGCTCGGGCGGGAGCGGGGAGGGGGGCTAGGGCGGAGAGGGGGCCGCAGGGGAAGGGGGCTCGGGAGGGGGGGCTCGGGCGGGAGGGGGGGGGCTCGGGCGGGAGGGCTCGGGCGGGCGGGGGTCGTAGTAGGAAGTATAACGGCATCAGCGACCGACTGGCGACCGAAGTTAATTCGGTCGCAATAATAGCGACCGATTAGCGACCGATATACATGCGGTCGCTGAAACGGTCTCTATTATGCGACCGATTATTTCGGTCTCCGAATTGGTCTCTATTTGGGACCGACTAGCGACCGATTTAATCGGTCGCTAATTCGGTCGCTATAGCCACTTTTTCTTGTAGTGGTACGGCCCATTTGCCAAGGCGCCCCTTCGGGACAGGCTGGGAGAGAATGTGCTTGATGGAGTCAGCCCTGGATATCAAGCTCACTCCATGGGACAGCATGTAATGCCTCATTTTCTTGACTGCGAAGACCAAAGCAAGACAGACTTTCTCTATCGGAGTGTACTTGGCCTCTGCTCCCACCAGTCTCCGGCTGAGGTAGTAGAGCGCTTGCTCCTTTCCCTCATCATTATTCTGGGCGAGCATTGCCCCCAGTGAATATTCAGTAGCCGCTATGTAGAGAATAAGCGGTCTGCCTTTGACAGGTGCCCCCAGGACTGGCGGGGTCTTCAGGTATTCTTTTAGCTGGTCGAACGCGTGCTGGCATTCGTGACCCCAGCTGAAGGGTGCATTTTTCATCATCAGTCTGTGAAAGGGTTGGCAACGCCCCGACAGGTTGGAGATAAACCTGCGGATGTAGGCTAGACGGCCCTGTAGGGACCTCAACTCTCCTAGACTCTTCGGAGGGGGCAACCCCTGAATGGCTTTTATCTTGAAGGGGTCAATCTTGATCCCTCTGTGCCGGATAATAAAGCCGAGGAACTTACCACTGGACACGCCAAAGGCGCACTTCATAGGGTTCATCTTCAGCCCATACAGTCGGAGCCTTTGGAAGACGACCCTGAGGTCGCTCAGATGTTCAGCTCTCTTCTTAGTCTTGACAACTAGATCATCAATGTAGCATTCGACCTTGCTGTATAGCAGCTCGTCGAAGATCTTGGTCATCGCCCGCTGATATGTAGCACCGGCATTCTTGAGGCCGAAGGGCATGCTCTTGTAGTGGAATATACCCTTGGGCGACCTGAAAGCCGTGTGAATCCGGTCATGGTCGGCTATCCAAATTTGGTTATAGTCGGACGATCTATCCATAAAGGACAAGGCCTCGTGGCCAGTGGTTGCATCAATCATCACTTCGGTGATAGGCACCGGGAAATCATCTTTTGGGCAGGCTTTATTCAGGTCGCGGAAATCCACGCAAATCCTGATATGTCCATTCTTCTTCTTCACCGGCACAATGTTGGCCAGCCAGGTGGTGTACTGGTTCTCCGCCACGAAGCTGACATCTATGAGCTTGTCGACCTCCTTACAGATCTGGCTGATCAATTCCGGCCTCGTACGCCGGGGAGACTGCTTCACTGGTTCCGCCGTGAGATCAATGGCCAAGATGTGCTGAGTCACCTCGGGGCTGAGCCCAGGCATTTCTTTATAGTTCCAGGCAAAGCAATCCCGGAATTCTTGCAGCAACTTTGTGTATTACTCTCTCTCTCCTGTGGGGGCATAAGAGCACTCAAAAAGGTCAGCCTGGGGTCACCTTCTGTGCCAAGGTTGATCTCAATCAATTCGTCGACTGTGGCCTGGCCGCCATTTTCAATTTTCGGCGGGGCTGGCGACAAATCGACGAAGTCTTGATCTTCATTGTCTTCGGGTTCGAGGACGTCATCCCCCTCTTCTTGTTCCTCATGAAGGGGCGTGGAGGCTGCATTTGTCGCGTATTCCTCCTGGACCGTAGCTGCCGGGTTCGTGGTGTCCGCTGGTGCAGAAAGGCACAGGGCCACCTCGGGGTCTTCTGTGTACTCATCATAGACAGCTCCGGCGGGGGCCGGGGCAGCCGCATCTTCAGGCGCCTGGTACTGGATGGATAGTGTATAGGCTCCTCTTCTGGGGCTGTCCGCCACGTGGGGGCGTGGTGGGGCTACCACATAGTCTCCCATTCTGAGCTCGTCCCTATCAATGAGGTTTTGAGCAATGTCTTTGAAGACATAGCAGTCTTCAATGGCGTGGCCCAGTATTTGGTGGTAGGGACAAAACAGTGGGTCCCCACTTCTTCGGGTGTCCTGCGGCCTCTTGGACCGTGGGAGGGAGACCTTGCCGTAATGACAGGCCCAGTCAAAAATATCCCGAGTCTTCTCTCTTGGGAAAGAGTAGGGCTTTTGCAGCTTCTCTTGGAGCGTCAGGCCTTGCCTGGTTGGCTGCCCGGTTAATGGGCTTGCCGTGTCTCTCGTCTCCCTTCTTGACCAGACGGGGACATCGGGACTGGTGTCTCGGGGTCGAGACGTGTAGCCACCCCACGGGCGGAGAGAACCCTGGATGAGGTCGGCAACTAGCGAGGTCAACTCAGCCAGCCGTGCTTTTAACATCTCAATTTCCCGTTGCTGCCTATGGTACAAGGCGTACATGACGGGGTCATATCGAGGGGAATTTGGGGCATGACCCATGCTTCTGCTTCTTGCTTCGCTAGCAGGCCGAAGTGAGGGCGCCTCGGCGGTGTGCTCTTGCGAGGCTAGCCTGTCGGAGAGAGAGGGGGTTTTCCCCGTGCAGCGGCGGCGGAGAGGGTTCCAAAGGAACACTTCTTCATCTTGTGCCTCCTCAGCCGGAGGCCTGGGATATACTTCTTGGTGGGCTTCCCGTAAATCTGCAGCTTCCACGGGGTCGTCGCCGGACAAGGCCGAAACCGATATCACATCAGTTTCGTAATAATCTTCTGGTGAAAAGCCCATACCGGGGTGCTTGGTGATTTGCAGCAACCGCCGATCCAGGTTTGGCGGGTTCCACATTCTTTCGAACATTTCCTTCCGGCTGGAGGGTTGATAGGGCGGAATCTTTTACTTTCTGACCATTCTGGCTGCTTGGTCGGTCATATGGGGGAGTCCCGCAATGGGGACGTGCGGGTCATGCAACTCGTCAGGAAATCGGCAATCATCATCTTTTATGACTGGCTTTTCCCCGATAACATAAAAGATAGTGGATGGTCCCTCCGGGTTAGGCACTTCAAAGGTCCTCAACTGCTCGGTCGCTTGACAGTCAATCTCTGTAATGGGCTTGATGATCCCTGGCGGGACTCTGACATCCTCCAGCAGGTCTTCGAGGCAAGGCGTCCCCGATGTGGAGTAGATGGGGAGAGGGGCTGCCTTAAATACCCCCCCTCTTGTGCAATGAATGGTACATGTGGGGGAGCCACATAACCTGGGGGCGGTGGAGGAAACCAGCTGCCCGACTCCACTTTCTTCTTTCCCTTGTCTTGGGCGGCTTGGGGAATTTGCCTCGCCTTTTCTAAGTACAGATTGGCGTCTGACAGATGACACTCGAACACCTCGAACGGGTGGAGGTCAGCGAAGATCCTGACTTCCTTCCCCTCGCAAGGGTATTTAATGCATTGGTGCAGGGTGGAGGGCACCACTCTATTCTGGTGTAACCAGGGCCGTCCCAGCAACGCCTTGTAGGAAGTGTTGGAGTTGATGACGTGGAACTGGACCTTGGTGGTGAAATCATCGAAAGTTAAGTTGAATTCTGCGACCCCCATGGGGACCTCACATTTCTGGTTAAAACCAGCAATCTTGACATTTTTGACCTCAACCAGGTGTACGTCAAAGTAGTGCTTTTGGTACACCCGGTAGGGGAGTATATTCACTGCTGCCCCTGGGTCGATCAGGACCCTATTGATAGGCTGGCCGTTCAACTGCCCTTTCATGTAGAGGTGTCTGTTATGGCTGTAGGTGGGCAGGAGCATGTCATCTTCTGTGAAAGCCACGGCCACCTCAGGTGATATCTCTGCTAGGCAGGCTTCAAGATGTGCTGGCGTCTGGAGCGTGGCAATGATGGCTTGCCGTGTTTCTTCGTCCAAAGACAGCATCTCCCACACGGTAAACCGGGTCGGGATCTTCTTGAGGTGTCTGACTATTCGGTCGGCAGCCCGCATCTTGAGTAATTTCATCTCTTCGGGCTTGCTGCGCCTGCCCCCACCCTGGAGCTGGGGTGTCAGGTCAGGGGATGCCAGCTTTGTGGGCTCTGTTGCAGCCTGTTGAGCCGGCGGGGCTCTGTCAGGTCACCCCGGAGCCCTTCTTCTTCTCTTCTCTCTTCTCTTCCTCTCTTTCGTATGTATGCTCCCTCTGGCCCTCTGTGTTTTTTTTTTTTCGTGTCTCCTCCCCCCCTTTTGTCTTTGTGGAATGGGAGTGCCTTTATACTCCTAGCAGTGGGAGCCTTCGAACACGCCCGTCGGAGGCGGGAAATGGCTCGTGATGATGGGGTTTGACTCCCCCATCCACGATGCCAGTGGGATAGCCTGCGTGGCCGAATCCCTGGTTGACACCTCATAGAGCTCACTGCGCGCCAAGGATGCGTAGGGCATGGGCACCACGTCGTTCAGCCGTTGAAAAGGCTTAACGCTGTGCCACTGGCGGGCTGCACAAGTGTGCCGTAGGAGAGCCAAAAAGGCGTGCCGTCGAAGGCCCAGCAGAGTGTGCCGCTGAGGGCCCAAGGGGGCGTACCGTTGAAGCCCAGGATGGGCGTGCCGCTGGAGACCCCAAGGGGTGTACCGCTGAAACCCAGGATGGGCGTGCCGCTGGAGACTCCTGAGGGCATGCCGCTGGAGACCCCAAGGGGTGTGCCGCTGAAGACCCTCCCCAAGGGGGGTGTGCCGCTGAAGGCCGTGGGGCCGTGCCGCTGAAGGCCGTGGGGCCGTGCCGCTGAAGCCCATGGGGGCTGTGCCGCTGAAGCCCATGGGGGTTGTGCCGCTGAATCCCTTGGGGGCTGGGCGTGCCGCTGAGGGGCTTTGAGGCCGTGCCGCTGAAGGCCCATTGGGGCGTGCCGCTGAAGCCCATGGGGGCTGTGCCGCTGAAGCCCTTGGGTGTGCTGCTGAGCAGCCCTAGGGTGTGCCGTTGAGCAGCCCTAGGGTGTGCCGTTGAAGGCCAAACTGGGCGTGTTTCTGAGCCAGTTCTGAGCCCGTTATGGACACGAGTCATGACCCGTTTGGTTTTCCTCGAGGCCCATGGATTGTGGGGCTCTCTTTGTGGTTGGTTTCTCTTCACTGTCGTGACTCCTGGAGGTGGCCTCGCGGCAGTATGCATACTTGGGGAGTCCGGACGACCGGTCTCTCCGTGGCTTCTTCACTTGGCGCCGTTGTTGATGCGGGGCCGAGCGGGGCATCTGGGTGTACAATTTTTGGTGTCCACAGGAGTATACAATAAACAATGACGGGTTCTAAAGGAACATATGCATATATAATTATATATTCCGGCTCCTTTTATTAGATTATTATAACTTCTCTTTTTAATTATGTAGCCAAAAAGACTGTAGTCGTAGAATTCACATATGACATAGAGCCCACGTGTCCATGAAGAAGCACCTTTGAGAGCTTGGACTTGCCCCTTCCTAAGCATCATGTACCTGACTGTCTCATTGAGAGCTGAAACTTGCCCTCTGAGATTTTTCTATGTCCGAAGTTTGTAGCGTTATTTCGTTTCACACAAGTTCAGTCGGAAAATCCAATGCTGCGGATTCTAGATTTGTTTACCTTGGAAATAGTTGTTGACGTAGTGATGTTCTAATTAAACCATAATTATTCTTTTATTACACTAAATTCAATTAATTGAGAATTTCACATATCTTAATGGGGAAATTAGCGCATCTCATTTATTAAATTATCGGACTATTCTGAGGTAAACTTAAATATAAAAAGTGAATAGGACTCCATATTACATCATTTATCTCCATTTAATATGAGACTACCCCATTTTGTCTCTTCACATACATCGATCATATTGGATTATTGATCAAAAGGTCTACAAACTTAGTATTTGTTGATTTATTGGTCATCTAAATTGGGACCTCCGCACAAAGGGTGAAGAGATCTAGATGTTATATCTAATGTTTTATCAACGTTTAAAATGAGACTACTAATGCACGGTGGGTTTAAAATTAAGTCTCTCACACTCCATATAGACTCGAGTATCACTACGTTAAGTTTCTCATTTTCAAAAAAAAGATATTTTAACGACACAACCCTTCATGTCGTACATAATGACAAATATAAGTTGCACAATTTGAAAAAATAAATTTAAATTCCATACTTTAAAGCTATCCAAATATCTAATTAAGTTAAAACCTTAAACTGATAGAATTTTAGATTACAATTCCAATGGTAATATCGTAGAGTCCAAACTTGCATAAGCTCTTATAGGGCCAGCCTATACAATATTGGGTGCAGATTTTCCGCGTCAAATAATGGTGACATCCAACCCAAATCATACGTCGAAGGCTCTATTCAACGGTTGTGTTTTATCAGTATTTGTTTACCTTTTTTTAATTACAACCATCCTGTAATTAATTACTTTAGAGAATGTACGAGTTATCAGACTAACAAGATCTAATCAGTAATCAGGCCCCATAATGGAACAAGAAAAGAACATTAATTTGTGAGATAATGTAAAATTAATGTTTCCTGACGAGAGACTTAAGCACGTTAATTGGGCTAGCTTGCTGAATGAGAGATACAACATGTGAGGAAAGACGAGAATTCGCTAACTTCTCTAACATGACTGAAGGAACAGATCAAACAAATGTAGTTGAGTGCAGGTGCAATCGAGGACTTGCTAGCTCATCATGTTTCTGATCTCAGATATTAATTTTCACTTTTTTAAGAATACTAATTTGATCGTAAGCGTCTTTACTTGCTTTTTAAACAGGAGATTTTTTTTGTAATTATTTCACCTTTGGTAAATAAGTATCCAGAGCTTGAGAGTCTAATTATTGGGAGTAATATTTTCCCAAGATATCACATCGTTTGAAGATAATGTTCAAGTATAAAAGTTTTTTTTTGGATTTGTGAATTAAATTTCCTTCTCTTGCATAATCATGAAAAGTAAGTATTGACGTTAAAATCCCCACTTAAAAAGGGGGGATATTTTCGCAATCAAATTATTATTAAGAGTGAGATGGTAGAAAAATTCTTTTTGAAAATGCATTGGTAGTTGTATCACTATTTTTAACTATATGGTGCAAAAATGCCATCATGTTAATCATCCGTTACCATTACTGTGGACTTAACGATGGATAATCTTAACTAGACACGTGAAAAGATTAAAATATCTCTAATTAAAATAAAATAAAAAAACATCTTGCAACATCTCTCCTCTCCCTCCGCCCCCCACCCCTACGACCTCCCAGCGGACACCTCCTACCATGTCGGAACCGCCCTCTCCCTGACGTTGCAAGCCCCCCGTCGAAACCTCTCTCCCGCTGCCGTTGCCTCTACAAATTGCCCTCCCCATGTCGAACCCCCTGTGCTTGTGCTGCAACCCCCCTGCATGAACCCCTCTCCCCCTGTCGTTGCCGGAACCCCCTCCCCCTACAATTGCAAACTGCCCTCCCCCTATCGGAACCCCATGTGCCTGTGTTGCAACTCCCTCTGTCGGAACCCCTCTCCCCTTGCATTGCAACCTCCTTATCGGAATTGCCCTCCCCCCTGTCGTTATCAGACCCCCCTTCCCCCTACCCTGCCAGAACCCCCCTCCCCTACCATGTTGAAACTCCCCTCCTCTTGCAATACAAACCTCGGCCCCTTGCCATAGTCGCCCTCCCCTGCCACTGCTAGAACTCCCTCCCCCTGTGATGCAATCTCCTGCCACTCCCTCGTTCCCTCCTGCACGACGGCCCCACATCACTCACACCTCACCCTCTTTGCCCCCACCCCCTCCCCCCCCACCCACTGTTTGCACAGCTGACGTCCACCTCCAACACCACCGTTACCCCCCTCTCTCATAGCCGCGCAGACACTGACAACCACACCGATACTGACATCATCGATGCCACCGTTACCTCCAACATCACTGTCGGTAACAACAACGATAGCAACCTCAGCGACCAGCCGCGGCCACCAGAAGCTCTGTCGTCACACCCCAACCGTTGTGGCCCCTTCTTCCTACTCTCCCGATTGCTTCGCCCCTGCCACCGATCAAGATCTAGCCTGCACCATAGGTTGCCAACCACTGGACTCTCTCTCTCTCTTTGAGAGTCCCCGAGGGTGTTTTTGTCATTTCATACCCAACTAGCGAGAATAATAACATCTTCGTGAAATATTCGCACTCCCGTCGACGTAAGTTAATCACAATGATATATTTACATAATATGATTAAAAATAATGATACGTCTGTCAATATATTTTTAAGAATATTTTTTATCATTTTAATTTTAATAATAATTTATTTATAAAAATCTCAAAAAATATTGTTGAATTACATGTTTATTAGTCTCGGACTTGCTCACTACACCTTTTATATTAACTTGAAAAATATTGGAATGAAAGTAGGGACTTGGATCAATAAATAAATTTCAGCTGAATTAATTTTGCACAATTTCACAGTTCTCAACAGGGCAAGTCATCGGGGGGCTTAATCAGATCAAACTGTCTAATTTTCTCGGGTTGTTTTGGAGATTTGTTCTAATAAAACAAAATCTAAACATAGAAAAAGGGGAGTCAAAATGGTCATCCGTAATCGCAGTAAAAGTCCCCCCTGTCTCTATATGTAAGTCAGAGGTAGGTCGGTTAATTATTTATTTAAAATTTGAATTAAATTTATATTTATATTTATTTAATCAGATAATTATTTAAATAAAATATTTGATAGATAATTTAATCGGATATCGAATATTCGATTATTAATCGGATATGAATTCGGATATTGAGATATCTATGTTGGATATTATCCGACTGAATATGAACCTTTAGATAAATATCTAAGGATATATATTTTCTATATATCAATAACTTAAATCTTAATATATTATTTGATTGCTCTTTTTTATTTTTTTAAAATATAATTTAAAAATAAGAACTCCATTTACATTTATTTGTTAAGTTATCTCCTATTTTTTAAGATGAAATCTAATCTTTTGATAATATCTCTCAAAATAAAAATAACTTTAACACTTTCTTTTTTTTAGAAAATAATTTACGATTCTCTCACGTAACTCACTCACCACTAAATAGGTTTAACAATTATCTATTTAAAATTCAAACCGGATTCGAATTCGAATTCATATAAATCAGATAATTATTCAAATAAAATATTTGATGAATAATTTAATTAGTATTTAAATATAAATTTGAATATCACGTTATCCCCTCTGTATCTGATACATTTATAAATCCAGTGAGAGATCTTAAATTAAATAATCAGTAATCCATCCTCATTTTAAAGGGGGGGGGTGACCAGAGGACGGCTGTAAAAGCGCCGCCAAAATTAGGCGGAGTTGCATTAACGTCGAACCGAGATTTCGGTCGGGTGGGCCAGCATCGCTGATAAGAAGTTAACAACACGGTAGTTTCGGCGTGGTCAAGGAGAGGCACATACTATTTAATTAGGCGGATTATATATGTTATAAAGAACGGAACGTTTCTGTATTTGATGCAAACTTCGTGCATGGTCGAGTGATTAACTACGTTTCCTTCTTCAGCGAAGGGCAAATTGTGGTGTAAGTTTGAGGCAACATAAGCCGAAGGGGTGTGTGGTGTGGCAGATTCACACAGGTTGCCGTAACGTATTAGTTTGCCATGCATGAGGCAAAGAACGTACGTGCTTATGAAGACAAACACTTTAAACAAAAATCGGATAATAGTTTGCCTTGTTTTTGTTTTAACTGTAAAGAAAGCATCTTAAAACTTCATAATTATTATTTTTATTTATAAAATTTTAATTATTTATTTAATTATAAAATATATATATATAGACTCACGTGGCACTAAGATTTTCTTATTTTGATTTATAGTTCATATCCACCGCTGGAAACCAAAATCATAGATAAAAAATGAGTCATAATCGCGGCAAATTAACAAATATTTTGTTTTATTTTACAACCGTCCAAACAAAATATATATGTTCGGTTTTAAAATTTAAAAAAATACATTGGTTATATATAAACCACGTGATTCTTAAATAGAAATATTATATCGTCACAAATAACGGCACCTGACGTGTAAGATTTATATTGTTGATTAGAGCTCAGATTATAATTAATTTTTAGAGTGGCACTATTTTTAAGTCGAAATGATGGAGACATCATGCGTATTCAATCCGTAAACGGATCAGATACAGAGCAGATTTTATGATATTCGAATGCGTATCCGATTAATAATTAAATTATTTGATATTCGATTAAATTATTTATCAATAATTTTATTTAAATAATTATCCGATCAATACGAATTCGGTTCGAATTTAAAATAGATAATTGTAGGGTCTATTTGGAGATGAGTCGTGAGAGCCGTGTGAGAACGTCCTGGGTCATTTTCTCAAAAAAAGAAAAGACGAAAGTTATTTTTACTTTGAGAGAAATTATCAAAAGATTAAACTTCATCTGAAAAGATAGGAGAGAACTTACCAAATAGGTGTAATTAAATTTCTTATTTCTAAATTATACTATAAGATAAGATGATAAAAAATAGTAACGAAATAACATATTAATATTTGAGTTAATTATATATATAGATTTTTAGATATTCATCTAAGTGTTTATATTTGATCGGATAATATCTAAGACAGATATTTCAATATCTGAATTCATATCAGATTAATAATCGGATCATCTGATTCTGATTAAATTATCTGTTAAATATTTTATTCAGATAATTATCAGATCAACTAAATATAAATTCGATTCAAATTTTAAATAGATAATTATCGTACCTACTAAGTATCACTATCTGAGACGAGGCCACAGAGCCCACGGAAAGGAAGCTCCAACGTTGACCATGATCCCTTGTACTACCTGTCCCGAATAATCATACGGTACAACGTTGAGGCGTACGTAACTGTAAAGCGGATTCAGTCCGATGGCTGTCGGATGTCGTCCACGTATATTTTTTTGACTTCTCTCTTTGGTCTCTCATTTTTACGAAGAATAATTTGACAAATCAAAAAATTTCGGATCACGTAATTTTTAAGGTGTAAAGATTGAATACGTGATCAGATAAAATTATTAAAAATACTTCTAACGTGAGACAAAGATCTTTTACCATGCGCTGCATAATTAATGTACCCAACCGGCATTATGTATACCGATAGTTGCAACAGCTGACAGCTTCTTAATTATATTCTAAGATTTTCAAGGCCGATCATATAATTTGGAACATGACTGCGTTCCTACCAGGTGAACTCGGGATGCCCAGCGTTACGTTACTCGTTCTGGATTTTTACTTTTTAAATTAACCAGAAATTAATGCTGCCATGTTATACTGTATGCCATTTTATTTACAATGTTTCTTATCTGAACCACATGATCTTCTCTATATATGTTATTTTGATTAATGATTTATATATTAATAAACAATATCATATTTTTTGTACTGATCTTTTTTATGCACTTTTATCTTGGTCATCTAGTATTAAAATCGAATAGTAAATATAAGCTTAGCAAGTTGAACTCATGTTCTGTGCTTCCAAATACTTTCCCTTGTCTGTTTTCTAAGTCAGACGCGCAGTTGAAAAAAATGTGCCAAATAACATGACAGACAATATAATTCATCATATATTGATATAATGATATGATGAGCATTACAGATCTTCTATTGCATATATAATGCGCAGATCGATGCCTGAGCATGTTAATTTTACAAATCTGATATCTATATTAAATCATTAAGATCATGGTGATATTTTGTCTTTCATCTACGCTCGCTTTATGACGTTAAGTATTCTAATTTACCACCTTGCCTACATATTGACATGCGCAGTTAATTGAGTAGTTTATCAATCAGCTGGGCTTGGGCAGTTAGTTATAATTGAGAGGTTTACGAATTTGGGGACGTCTAATTCAAACCATTAATTAAGATACATGCATAATGAAAAGATCTCCGTACGTACGTACTTGATTTAATTTCTCACTCTCTCTCTCTCTCTCTTAATGTGAGATTACTCTAGCTATGACTCTTGTCATGTGCAAGTTTTTGGATTCTTGCATGCATCACATATATATTTATGGTCATATGCTGAATGCCGGTACAAATCATAACTTATACTGCACCTTTGTACAATTCATCTATTTCCTCGTTTGCATTCCTTCTTTGGACCAATTCTCTTATTAATTAAGTGAAAAACCATTCGGGATATCAGATTAATGTGATCTTTTCACGCTGCATGCGCGGGCAAATATGCAAAGACGGAAAAAGGAAAGAAAAGAATATTGTGAAAGACGTATAAAACTGTTTGCTCCATACAGGTGTAAATATGAAGAAAGACCCTTTTCCGAAGACAAGTGTACAGAAATATATATTCTCGGTATGTACAGTTCGCATGGAAGTCAGGAAGGAACACCCCAAGTTAATTTTCTTAATTAATTGCGAGGGGTAGAGATGGTTTCAACACGAAGAACAAAGAAACAAAGAATATCCGCCGTGTAATGAATTCTCCGAGGATCGAGGACGATGAATGATTGCTGATCATGTGTGCTATGGACGAGAATAGTGATATTTCTGGGATGGTGGCTGAGGCGGAGAGTGCTTGCACGGCTGCGGGAAAGGGATGTGTGGGAGAGGAGGCGGCTGCTGGGCGTAGCCGCACATGCCGTGGCTGCAGAATGAGCCGAATGCGCACCGGTTGTTGCAGGCGCCGCAGTGGAAAGGGTTGGTCTTGGGGTCGATGCACACCCCGTTGCAGCAGGTCCAGGAGAAGGGGCACCGCACCCCGCAGAACCCGCAGTTGTTGGCGTCGTTGCTCACCTCCACGCAGCGGTTGTTGCAGCACATCTTCCTTCCGAACGGCGGGAATTGGCCTTCGTGGCAGACCCACGGCCGTCTCCAGCACCCGGGTTCCCTCGGGTGGTTCCTGTGAGGCACCACCTTCTCCAGCCACCGGGAGGCCACCTCTGGGTTTGCGTGCCCCATGTGAAACATCGTCGCCATGATCACGAGGGCTGAGAGCATCAAAACGGAGGCTCTGACACGCCACATTTATGGTTCTTTCCGATCGATTCTGTTCGGTAGAAGAGAGCTAATTGGGAAAGAGATGGGGAGGGCCGGGGGTGAACCAGGAGATCAATGCTGGGACGATGAGAGGACGGGAAGAATGGGAGGAGAGGTCACCACCAGGCTCTATATTTATACAGAATGGTAAAGTGATGGGATCGTGCGCTTTACCTCCGGCTGCCGAGTCAGAGGAGTCCCCGCGTCTGCGTTACGTGGTAGATTAACAGGGAACATACAATAGTTGACTGGAAATCTGGTCAGAGTTTCCCAGAAGAGCTACGGGTTTTCTTAGTGCTACTTGGAATCCAAGCTGGTAGTGCCTGCCACACCTATGTCATCATAGTTTTTTTCGGTCTTAAACAGTGTTATCATAATCATTTCGGATCGATCTATCGGATCGATTAGATCATCAAATGATCTAAAAATTGGGTAGATCTCATCTAATATTAAAAAATTAAATGAATTGGATGAATCGTAGTAGTTGGATTGATGAACTGATTCGACTCGATTCATCTTTTAAATAAAAAAATAAAAAAATAAACGTAAAAAATTTAGATATTCAAAATAATATTTACATGTGAATAAAATTATTTTACTATTATTGATTTATCATTATTTATCATTATTTATCATTTTATTTTAGATATATTTAAAGTTTAAAAATTTTAAAGAGTGAAGATTAATAAAATAATATAAATTTTTAAGATCAATTTATTATTTTATTTAACCATGTTATTCTTATTTTTTTACCTGCATAGTTACATAATCATAACTAATAATTACGTAGGTATGTTTTTTTATTTTGATCATTATATCTTGTTTCCTATTATCTTAGACGATAGAATCGAGTCGGACTATGTATCAATATTATGATGACGTCACGGTTAAAATCAGTTCGATTGAATGGTCCAACTGATTCAAATCGAACCATCTCATTCGTCGATCCAAACACTGGTTCGATTTTGATAACATTAGTCTTGAATATTGATACGTGCCATTTAGAATTTGGGTAACTGACTATATATATTTTCAGAATAGTAAATATATTACTTTCATATATCTTAGAGGTAATGATAAGTAGCTTAATTTTTATCCGCCACACTCTTTTCCTGCTGTTTGATTAAGTTTGCTGTCTTTGAACTTAAGTTTATCACCTCTAATATTACTTTATTTCTTATATTATAATATAGACTTTCATATTACGTAATATCGTTCTGTTTTATAATATATGTGACTCTAATTAACATAATTAGAATTAAAGAAACATTATCAAAAAATATAAGAGAAATATAAGCTTCTAAGATGTTATACTGAAGAGTAATTAAGAATATAAGGATATACATACACCCTTTTGATTATGCATGTGATCAAATATTAAAGAAGAGCTAGTTAGCCATTTTCTGTTCCTTGGTCTACTAATTAAAGGTTAACATACAAATATCCTAATTAAATAATGGAAATGCAACAAATGAAAAAGATAATGAAATCCAAGGGTTACATATTATATAGTGGGGACATGCATGGTCAATTATAGAATAATAGCTAAATTTTGTTGATTCTATGGAATCCACTAGAATAATGTCAGTTTATTAACTATTCTTTAAGTAGAATAAAGATGATAATTATCAAATAAAAAGTTGGTAATTTTTATAAAATAAAAGGTTTTCATTGGATTATGTATTTATATCTAGCCTTATATGATTTATTCACACTTCAATGCTCTATCCGTTCAATCAGAACGACGCACGCACGTAACTTCAGACTATTCGAATAACGTACATATCCTTTAATTCTAAACTTCTTCGGGTATCAAACAGGCCAGTCGTCCTACAGAGCTGCTTACGGATTAGTTCCGCCTGAATCTTAATCATATCGACGTGTATTGTGTCGGCTTCCGAGGTTGTCAACAGGGCTAGTCAACGGACGATCGACCAATCCAGCCGTCTAAAAAATTCTCGGGTTGGCAGGTTGTGATCTGTCCCACGACAAAATCTGAACACCCCGAAGCCACAAGTGTCAATGGTCATCTCAGGAACAGCGCGCCGAAATCGGGTAGGGTCGCATTCGGAACCAAGATTTCGGCCGTACTTTCTTTGATTTCGGTCATTTCATATTCTAGTTGACACGGTGTTCGCCAGTCAACAACAGTTCGATCGTCGGGTTTGGTATCGGTGGCTTATCGGGCCTATCATGCATGGGGCCCGACATTAGTGCCCGGCTCTGTTCCTCACGTTTAAAACATGCTGGGTCGCACGCACAGAAGATCAAACCCATTGATAATCTCGGCATGTTTAAGACGAAACGTAATTAAGTGCGTTTGGCACAGCCGTCTTTGTTGTCATTGAACAGATAGAAGAACCCTATTTGAGTACAATTTGAGTATAACTTCAAGGTCAGATGACCTACGCACGTATGTTTGGCACGGTCATCGATCGATCTTTGTGGGCATTGAACAACTCCCAGTTGCAAGGTAACTAATTAGAGCGTGTATCATCTACTTAATTATGGACGGCACGTACGTAACATCTTTGTATATATTCCAGATGTAGAAATGCAAAATTCATCGGTGTATAGAAAGATGGGAATTGCATAAGTTGGTCTTTTTCCCAAACAATTGTAGAAACAAGGTAGAGATCGAGGTGAGTGAGATTCAGACTCCGGCGATGAGATGTTCTCACAAGTTGGTGTTCATTTCCATGGATTTCATTATGTATGTTCTCAAAATAGCTTTGCGGTGGCATTCCGATCAATTATATATTTCACACCCAGTTAGGGTCATCACTCGAGGATCCGCTTAACCACAGGACTGGCCTGCGGCTCCGAGCATTGGACAAAACCAGCATACTTTTATGATTCTAACTCAACTAACCCACACAATATCCATCGATCGACGCATGAGCGTAGGGCAAGTTGAGGTGGAATCCCAGATGCATTTAATTCATCAACCCTGAGTAGGATGGCAACGTATGTCTAGCCATGCTGTCTTGCATTGCCTGGAGCGCAAACCATGCATGCAGCAACGACAAATTGCCCACTCTTTCGCCAAATGCTCATTAATTAAGCCAACCGATCCATCCAACAGATGTAGTTATGATTCATGAAAATATTATAATATATAGCAGGATCTATCGCGCGCGAACCATCCCATAAGATGCCAACTTAGGCCATCGATCTTCAAATTAGCGCAAAATCTCAAACCCTGATCATCAAACGCGACGAACTTCCACCGGATTCTTCACAAAGAGAGCAAACTTCCTGAGTGTTTCTTTCTGCCTCCCAGCTACTGAGATCATCTAATAAGCGACGGCGGAATTTTTCCTCTTAAGATATAACGAGCTACTCAGATGCTAAAGTGCATTCCAAAAAAACATCATCGGAGTTTATTAACGGTGTACTAGCCTATAGCTCATACGTAGTAGAGCTTCAAAAGACATATACTTCGAACAAAATTGAAATAGGAACTCTAATTAAAGAAACACAGAGAGATGCAAAAGAGAGCATTTATATAAAATCACACCCACGCATCTCTACGTACGCACGCTCGAGGTTGTTTCCCAAGCTATTTGGTGTTATCAGTAATGATGCATATAGTGCTGACCTTTGTCGTTGTCATAATTTTGATTTCAACAAGGGGATATAGAATTGAAGTGCTTTGCTTTGCATTAATTCAATAGCAGGCCTTTCAGCTTAATTACAGCATATGCCGAAAGAATTATCAGTGTTCTAACTGCCAATGAGACTTGGAAGAAATGCATGCACGTAGGAATAAAATTAATTGTACCTCTCTCTCTCTCTCTCTCTCTCTCTCTGTAGTCTAGTGTTTCAGTCACAAATAAGAAGAAAAGGCTTGTGGGGTGTTTGGTTATATTTTTTAAATATTTTTTTCTCAAAATTTATTTTGAGAAAATAATGAGAACTAAGATCGATCTGTTTAGAGCACCTCTCCAAATTTTTAAAAAGAGAATCAGCATTTCAATAAATTTTCTTAAATAAAGAATAACTCATTACTTAATTTTTTTCAAAAGAATCAATCTCTCTCTCTAGATCTCTCCGGTAATCACCTCGCCAATCTCTCTCTCTCTCCTCTCTCTCACACACATGTACCACCTCTCTCTCCCTCCCATAATCACCTCTCTCTCTCTCTCTCAACCACCTCCTTAATGAGCAACTTTCTTACTCTTTTAAATATTATTTAAGTTTTATTAAATATACGTCAAAAATTAACATTTATAAATTTAAAAATTATGAAAAAAATCACATTAAAATATTTCCCAAATGAGAAATAATTCTAAAAAAAGTATTTCCAAACACACTATTAACTATAAATGATGAACACCAATTGTCCACGTAGTCTGAGATGTACATGGTGGAAAAAAACATGTCGTTTCCAAATGTACGGAAGAGAATTCTAGATGTTGTATGTACAATTAGCACGAAAGGCCACATCCCTGGGAGTGCTGAAGTTGAACAAGGATGTCAGCAACGACACCAAGTGTCCGGCCCCAAGGACGGGCAGAAGTGGTTTCTTTGGCAGACGAACGAATGAACCAATTGGAAAGAATGCCGCTCGATCTACATGCAATCCTGTATTAGGGATAATCAATGGTTCCCCAATGTGTGTTACGGATGAGAAGAATATTTCTGGGATGGTGGCTGAGGCGGAGAGTGCTTGCACGGCTGCGGGAAAGGGATGTGTGGGAAAGGCTGCTGCTGGGCGTAGCCGCACATGCCGTGGCTGCAGAATGAGCCGAATGCGCACCGGTTGTTGCAGGCGCCGCAGTGGAAAGGGTTGGTCTTGGGGTCGATGCACACCCCGTTGCAGCAGGTCCAGGAGAAGGGGCACCGCACCCCGCAGAACCCGCAGTTGTTGGCGTCGTTGCTCACCTCCACGCAGCGGTTGTTGCAGCACATCTTCCTTCCGAACGGCGGGAACTGGCCTTCGTGGCAGACCCACGGCCGTCTCCAGCACCCGGGTTCCCTCGGGTGGTTCCTGTGAGGCACCACCTTCTCCAGCCACCGGGAGGCCACCTCTGGGTTTGCGTGCCCCATGTGAAACATCGTCGCCATGATCATGAGGGCTGAGATCATCAAAACGGAGGCTCTGAGACACCACATGGCTCTCTCAGATTTTCTTCAGTACAGAAGACTGCTGGGGAAAGAGATGGGGAGAAAGGGGGGGGGGGGGTTGGTTAGCGAGGAGGAGATCGCTCCCTGGAAGATGAGAGGATGGGAAGAGAAGTCTCCACCCTCCTATGGGTATATATAGACCGGTGTAGTAATGGGAAGGTGGCCTTTTTCACCTCGTGCTGCTGGGACAGAGGGTGCATGCGCTTCCTGCGAGTCCCCGCGTCCAAAGTCTACTGAAGACGAGACAAAGGTTGACCGGGAATTCGGTCAGAGTTGGGCAAGCAGTAGTATTATATTTTTTGATTTGAACGCCATACGCAATCTAAGGCATTGTTTGGGAACGATACGTACAGAACAATCCGATCTTGCTTTTCTGACACTAGTTGTATGAACACAAGCGAAAACTGATTTTGCTTTTCTGACACTAGTTGTCGGGCAGGACGAGTTTCGGCAGTGTTCATACAATCTTTAAAAAAATTCATTTGGGTTTCGTCTACACCTGAGGGTTGGAAGTACAAAAACCCCCTTGCTTTGGGCTTTGGCATGTTGCTGGAGCAGAAAAAGAAGCAAAATGCCGATGACATGCAGGGTGAGTACCGTTGGAATTTGGACATAATCTTCTGGATAATAATCCTGTATTAATTAAATGAGTTGTGATTCATGTATTTATTACCCTTCACCCGTGTATCTCAATATTATGATTTTGTAAATTTTAACATAATATCAACTTCATATATTGTCATCTCCACTCAATTAATATTTATAGTCCATCATACCGTGAGGAAGAGTGTTAAAATTTGGGCATAATCTCCTGCTCGAAAAGCTACTTCTTCGTGGAACAATATTCTCGAGTTAATCTAGAGAAAGTAACGGGCCTATTTCTCTCTAAAAGGTTGGTTTTGTGGAAATCAAATCCTTAAGTATTTTTAGGACGTTTGTTCATTGAATGATTTCAATCATTAAAATCACTCGTCAGTGTTCTCCAAACTGCCAAAATATACGCACGGCCACGTATATTTATATAGGGGGAGGCTGATGGTGCCAACATCAGATGAGCCGCCCCCCCCCCCACACACACACACACACATATATATATATATATATATATATAAAATATATATATATATATATATATATTCACGTAGAGTCCACATTTTCTCTATATAGAGGTCAGTATATATACTTTTATCTTGTTTAGTTGGATATTACAGTCTTTTATTTATATTTTAAATAACATGAATATCAAAATTAACATAGATAATTATGGAGGGCACTAGTCATAGAAGAGAAGAGAGGTAGCAAGAGTACTAGCTAGGGAATGCAGGAGTTTTGAAATTAAAGACTATATATTGAAGGTTAAATGATACCAACTATTAATAGGAATTAATATGATGCATTTTTTTACTAATAATATGTATGAATATACCAAAATTGATGAAGTATAATCAGACATGACCTATTATTAATTACTAGTAACATCAAAACAGCCACGACTAGCCAGAACCGGCAAATACGGTAAACAAGCTGCTGTGTTAAAAATCATAGATCAATCTACGTACGTAAGGCAAATATATAGTGTAGGTACGCAGATCTTATTGCTGACATCCACTCATTTAGGATCGACGAAAACCTGAATAGACAATTGGCCCTGGTCGGTCATCTCCGGATGTCAACCTGCATGCGCCACCTTCGCACGCGGTCAACAGGAGAGGTCAACAGGGTGACTAATTAATTATATACATCCAGCTGTAATCTTCAGAATTTCTCTAGCTAGCTAGTTGCCAGGTGTGGCTGCAAGCAGGTTTGGAGATTTGTTTCCCCCAAACAAAAAAATCCGAGGGCGCCCACATCCGAAGACCAGATTGGTCCCTGGAAGAGAGGAAGAGTACGGGGAGGTAGCGCCGCCGAAATTGGGCGGGATTGCATTTTGGACCAGAAGTTCGGTCGGGTGGACTGAAACGTACGTAGTAGAAGGCATCAGTGCGGGGAAGAATGCGATAATCGCGGCACAATTTATAAAAGATACGGTGTCTGGGGGAGCGTGACCACCAAATTTAAATATTTGGCAGACCCAGGATCTAATTAAAATCTCTCTTCACCAAACGTACGTAGAAGACCACCACTGACCAATTTCACCGGCAACAGATCTTATTAGTTACCGTGGAGACGGTATAGGTGTGGTGGTAACTAAATTGTTAGGCTAAGTTACTTCTACTACTACGTCAGAATATATATTCAAGTGAAAACAGAAAACTAATTAGTTGAGGATCATTGGATATATATATATATATACACACACACGCATGCGAATTAAATTCAAAAATTAATGCAAAATAAATTAACATGCTAATTAACACTATTAATTAATAGACCTCTAGAGAATGCCTGATTATCTCGTGCATCTTTTATCATCGTTGCTGTGGTATGTATGTATCATAAAGTTGGGCTTGGGATCGTATTGACAATATAAATAATCAAGATGGTGCTGATATTGACAATGGGAGCTGCGAATTAAATTGTCATGCAGGGAAAAATGCAGCGTGTAATTAAGTGCGCCGTTGCATGGTAAGAAGATATGTGTGCGCATGCGCGTATGATTAATTAATTAACCTCCAAAAAAGAAATTACGTACATATATATTACATGTGTCCTTGAATGCATGGATGTGATGGATGAAAGAAAGATATTTATAGAATCCCAAGTGCTTACCTTGGAAATAGAGGGAAAAATTACAACTGTCTATCTACTCTTGGTGAACATGATCAATCCAAAACGAGTTTTGTTCAGAAACAAGAGTATGATATACATGCAGATATCTAGTCAGTCGATCGGGGCATCCATGGTGACAAAACCTTTCTGCCCACGGAAAAACTTAGCTTCTGAAGGGAAACATTAATCGATCTTCTACAACATCTGTGAGATGGGTGACCAGTGAAGCCGATGCATGGGCCGTTACGCCGTGGCACCGTCTTAGTTTTTGCAGGCGTACGTGAAGACGCATGCATGTGCACCGCCTCTCTCTCTCTCTCTCTCTCTCTCTCTCTCTCTCTCTCTCTCTCTCTCTATATATATATATATATATATATATATATATATATATATATATATATATATATATGCGTGTGTGTGTGTGTGTTTCAATCGAGAACGTCTTTTCATTGCATGCGTTGTTAATATAGGTTGTAGATTGTCATAATGAACCCAAGCTTTCCATATCAGAGGGCCTGTGAAGTCCATGCATTCATTATATATAAGAACGACAGCACTCAAGTCCAGATTAAACGCTACACTTACTGTAGGATACTCTACTTACAGGTTACCTATATTAAGATAGTTTCTATCAGTGAGGCATGCAGTGATCAGAAACAAAACATACGAATGAGTAAATGTTTGTTACTGGTCATGGGGTTTATCTCCTGATCAGAACTTTATTCCTTTTCCTTTTTATTCTCGTGTGGTGCCTTCGCCTTTTTAGCTTTTGATCTTTTGAAGCCTTTCTCACCTCCGAAATGTAGGTTACCTAGCGGTTTTTCGCTTCTCTCTCTCTCTCCATGCGTGTGTGTGTGTGTGTGTGTGCGCGAGCGCGCGCGCGCGCGCGCGTGTGGGTGTGCTTGTGTGCACGTAATTGTTCTCTTGAAAGTGAGAGATCCCACTTTCTGTCGACTGACTCCTGTGCACCGATGGTACAGAGAGCATTCAACGAATAAAGGAACTCTACTGTCTCAAATTGCTTGGTTCTTCGCCAACAGCGAGTTGTGGCACTTCTACTCATCCTTTCATTCTGTCGAGACCAGTGAAAGAGATATTAAAGCGAACAAGATAACACCATCCTTACATTCTGAAGGTAGAATTGTGCATCTTCTTGCATCATCAGAATGATCTAATAAAGATCGCCTACAGACCAAGTCCACTAGTACTGTAGTACTATATGTACGTGGGTGGTTGAGATGTCTAGGGTGTCTTAGGGTACCACCCTATCCCTAGCAAAAAGTGAGGCATTAAAGCGGGAACAAGGCGCACTTCCCCGCATCCACCGACTCCTTTTTTGACCCAGGGCAATGGAATTCGATCTAGCGCAAGCAGGCAGCTGAAACAGGATGGCCGGTGAGGATATATACATATCCTCTCCCAGAGTTCATTCGTGGATAAGGACCACCGCTTCCCCCAGCGGCCAGCACCACTTTGGTTGGGGATTGGGCTAACCCAAATTATCCCAGGGGGGATAGTCTCTCTGAAATTATAAGACCTCTTTTTTGTTTTTGATAGTATAGGGGTTATCTCAAGGGATAAGTCTATTACCATTTTTGAGGAGGTTAGAAAAAAAGTGAATTAACCCTAGTTATCTATGGCTCTATTTGTTTGCGAAATAAGTTAAGATGATATTATAATTAAGGTTAGGATATATCAAAAAATAAATAATATTATTTTGACTCTATTTAGATTAATTTATTTCATCTTTTTATTAGACCAGATTTAACTCGAATATTGACCTTTAACTCAAATTCATATCGTAATTATATTGAATCTACACAAATAAATAGAATAAGACGGTTAAGGCACTATATCCGAGTTACCCGCATCTTATTTCTCAAATAAATAGGCCCTATGAGATTGTTTAGGGTCCCTGTCAAAAAAAAAATTGTGCTAACTCAAAGATATCTTTGCGATAATCCAATGATATCCCTATGTCAAAATAGTGTTCATAGTCCCGATCCTCTCACTGCAATGTAAGAGAGGATCAGACTCAGACAGTCAATCTTCAAGGCCCGGTTTGATAAAGGAATGGTCGGCCCCTTGTCGGCTGCATCGTGGGGCGGGTCATCTCCCCCCCTCACACACATGGTCTTACTCGACCTTATTCGACCATGTTGGCCGAATAAGCAGACCCAGCCGATTTTCAAAGACCCCCCAACTGTTTGATTGTAGAATAGGTTAAGTGGATAAATTAAATCGCAAGTAAGATATTCTATAAAATATGCCAAATTATTTTGATTGAGAGATAAGATAACTCGAAATATCTTTGAGAATTATGAAAAATTTTAACCCTCGCTGTTATGTCTTTTTGGTAGAACAAATTATTCCAAGATAAATCAAGATAAGAGTTTATCCCATAAAATATATTGTACGAGACTTTCAATGGGATATCCCGATTTATCCCCCCACCTGTTTCTTCCCCCTTTTTTTCCCATCCGGTTCCTTCTTCCTCCGGCCGATCGCCCATCCCCTCTCCACCGCGCGGCCCTCTCCTCACTGTGGGACTTACGGCCAGTCATATGGTGAGGGGGCGACCTGGCGGTGGATGAGTATTCGTACGTCCGGCGGCGTTCGGTGACGTCCTCGCCGGCATCCGTGGCATCTTCCGCGGCGTCGGCCGGCATGCATGGTGGGTGAGGAACCGGTTGGAGAAGGAAGGAACTGGATGGAAAAAGTGGGTCGGAGGGAATGGAATAGGTGGCAGTCTCCTATTGGAGATTGACTGTCTGAGTAAGGTCCTCTCTCGCAATGAGAGGATTAGGACTCCGTTCCTCAGGGCCTCAGCTTCCGTCTTCCCCTCTCCCTCAGCTCTTCCAGGTGTCCTTTCATGTCCCACCGCAACGTACCACTCCCTCGTCCTTGGTTTAGGACCACCGATTTGCCCTTCTTCCCACCCCGGCGGATGTCTTCATCCCACCCAACAGCCCTTCCCCTCGGCAGTGGGAGCACCTGTCTCTTTAGCCAAATCATGGTCGTTTGGTTACTCTTTTAACCAAAACATCGTGGATCAGAGGAGGGAGAGTGGGCCGGGGGAAGAGAGTCGAAGCTGGGGGTGAAGCAGGCCCTGCTGTTAGCCACTACGGAGATGGAGGTTACGCGCCTGGCTACCCAGGGGCAGATTCGGTGCATGGAGAGGGAGGTGGCCCGTCTCCGGTTCCTCCTAGACGCCGCCCTCAAGGAGAGGGATGAGGCGCCGAAGCAGGCCCGTCAGGCCCTGCTCTCCTCGCTGGCTCTACGTCACCAGTTGCCCGCCACTCCACCGCCTCAACACAACAACGTACAGCCTCGCGCAATTCCCGGCTGTACATGGACTAGGGTGACATGGGGTTATCATCGTCGTCGTCCCTGACCTTGAATGAGAACAGGGTCGTTGCGTCGTCTCCGCTGGTAGGGCCGGGCGGTAGCGACACAGGAGTTAGACCTCTTCGAGATGGTGCCGATGGGGAAACTGCCGGAGACCTCTTCTGGAGGCAGTGATAGAGGCGGGCCGCGCGCTCCTCAAGAACCTCTTGCATGCTGGCGGGTCCTCAGCCGCGCGCAGTGGCGGCACCCACCAGTACTGCCGCTGCACTACTTCGAGATAATTAACCCGTGTCTCCCTCAGCGGTTCCACCACCGGCACGACGATGACCCCTTCCACCACCAGGACATTGGCAAAGGGGATGAGGCCAAGCTTCACCCGTCGCGGGTAGCACTCAGAACAACATGAAAAGGGAGAGGGGGGAGGAAGGCGAATGGGCAGCGATGGTGGAGGCGTGTGGGCGGTCCTCGCCTTCTTCCTCTTGGAGGCTCTCGGTAGTGGCAGCAACAACAGCAACAGACAAATTCTGTACCTAAAAGTTGGTTCTTTCTCCACTACTGTTCTTACTTTCTTTTTTCTCTCCCTTTTTCTTCGACAACGCGTGCGTACGTCTTTTTCTTCCTTTTGGGTCTGCTAGCAACTTTTTTTTTAATGACAACAGTTGAACAGAAATTGTCATACAGCTACAACTGTTTGAGAAGAAATCCAACGTAACGATGAGGAACAGAGATCCTATATATATATATATCTGCAAAAGAAACCCTGGAAAGCTTTTCCCTCTTCTTCGACAAGAATTCGCATTTCCTTCTCTGATTTCTCCCACTAAGAAATGAAAGGACCACCATGTCGAAGCCAGGCTTGTGTTAATGCATGTGTGGTGATGTATTGATGAGAGTGGGAGCGCAAGAGGTGAATGAGCTTGCAGCCTGTACTTAGTAGTGCTTTGTTCTCTCTGAGGTACAGTACTAATCGTGTCTCCTAGTCCTCCTAGCTAGCTGATCAGTCTTCACCGGCTGCATCACTATGTTACTGCCTAATTTAGGCCTTTTACTTGCGCACCAGTGAGGGTAGAAAGGAGCGTACGTACGTACGTGTTTTCCACGTAAGGTGAAGGGGGCCTCCTCAACTACATAGTCAATTGACTGAGTAGGCTATATAAAGTGTTCACTGTAATTGCAGACAAGAGTACGTAATGTTAATTGTGTGTGTGTGTGTGTGTGCGCGAGACAGAGAGAGAGAGGGAGAGAGAGAGCGCGCCATCGTGCACCCTGACCATGCACATTGTATTGTTTAACAACATTAAAACTAGATGACTGAGAAAGAACACAAATGCGTTTGAGAATGTTGACGGAAGATATAAAATTAAGGCGAATGAGCAATCAGGTGTCTTGGAATAGTTCCTCATTAGCTAAAGAATAACTCAAAATATATTTAAAATAATAGAATTTGTTTCACTCAAAATCTTACTGCAATATATATCAGAAATTGCTGTCATATTTCTTGTTCATACAGATTTTGTTGTCGTTGTTCATATAAAAATGTTATGGTTCATTCTTTATATCACACATATTGCCAATTTTAATAGTTTACGTAGGCAGTTGAAAGAACTTTATTAGGTGAGTCCCATCTGCTAATTATAATATTGTTGTTGGTGTCCTCAACCAATCGGGCTTTTTGCAGCCTTGTCCATGCACCTCACCTTGTGCAACATCTCTTTTCTTTTTCCGTTTTTCAGTGATCAGTTGCTCGATCAAAGATAGGACTGACCAAACTATGATCTTGGAAAGTTATTATTAGTATGAATTTCTTGTTATAAAAATAATAGTGTAGAGATAGAAAAGTATTACCTTGAGCGTCGTACTACACTTTTACGATTTCTTTTTGGGGAAGAGAGTTAAGCCGTCCCGAGGAAACTTACAACTAATGAGGAGCGCGTCAGAAGGAGCTCTGGTGCGATCTCAGGGACAACCCTTTGATATTTAAGTTAGCGACATGCACATGTGAATACAGAAGAGAAAGAAGAAGAGGGATGAGTGCTTAAGAGAAGAAGAGAGTGCTGAAGGAACACCGAGAGCCCGGACGAGTGATCTGACGTATGGAGACTTTCAGTGGTGTGGTGTACTCTCTATATCTCTCTGACTGTGTGGCCGTGTCTGCGTGGAAGTCTGTATGCAAGTCTCAATGTCTGTTCTTTGGGACCCATTCTAGACTCTATTTATACGATGCTCCTTAGTGTCATCTGTTTCCTGATTTAGCGAGGGCGCGGTTAGTAGAGCAATGAACTGTTCGATCATGGGGATCGTATGCTGTCCACTCGCCTATTCTCGGAGGAACGACATTGTGACAGACATCTCAGTGGCATGGGTGACACTCCGTGTTTGTTGGGGGTAACGTCCGATGATTCTGACCTCAACATTCACCTGTTGACCGGCTTCACAGCATTTGGGGCGCACGTGCATGGGGATTGATCCCATAGGCCGGCCAGTCCTGAGTGAGTCTCAACGGGCGACGTTCCTGAATTGTGGGGCGGTCGGAGAAGATCGTACTGGGCCTGACAACAATGGGCCATAACGGGTCTGGCGTTAACGGGTAGTATTGGGCTTGACAATTTTCCCCCTCCTCAAATAGGTAATTTTTTAGCCATTCGATCATATATATATATAAGATCCACGGCTGTGTACTAAAATTCAAGAAGTAGGTTGAGATATAGAAGGGTGAGAGGCAGACGTGAGGACCAGAATGGGAGGGAGATCCTGCCACTAATTTATGTTTGGTTGCAGCCGAGAGTCTGAATGAAAATGCCACCAATGTGAGCACGTGTTTGTGAGCAAGATAAATTAGAAGGCTAAGACAAATTAATCTCGTTGTTTGGAAAGTTGAATTTAAGTTTGATGTTATGTGTTTGAGGAGCAAAACTTAATTAAATTCAGTCTCCTTGACCGTCTGATCTTTAACAGATGTCGACTGTGGAGGGGAGATATGCCATTATTTCTTAGGCGTGGCACCGTACGTAGCATCATTATAGAACTTTTTGCACCCAGCAACAAAGTGCTTGAAAGAAGGAATCAAAAGAGTGTTGCCAAAACGAAGGCCCACGAATATGTGCTGCGCACCTCACACGAAGGCTCGTAGGAAGTCCCGTGATCTAATGAACGAGCATTGTGAGGTAGCTAGTCGTCGTCTCAGTCGTCAGCCATTCAGCGCGGTGCAAGTTGGGGGGGGACTTCGGATACATGGAGGGTGTGCTTCCTTCTTGTGGAGCTGGTGGAGAGGACAGCACTGTTTGAAGAATATCAAGCTTCTTCATGGGATGTGGAGGTCCACATACGTAAAGAGAAAATATAAGGGATTCGATCGTCTTCATTCAGATTTCTTTCCAAGCTAGTGATAAGACCAGACCACCTTCTTCCCCCTTCCTCGATGCACATCTTCTATCTTCCTAACACGGTGGATGTGCTGGATCGATCTTTCTTTTCAAACGTCGGAGAGGCCTAGTTGCACCTCGGATGGTGCCTGTTCAAGACTAGTACTTCTCCCTCGAGCAATCACCCCATGTGAAACCACTACCCTGACGCACTGGTAGAAGCAATTCGTGGGGAGGAGACTTATGTTTATTGATGTGGACAACATAATGGGGTGCTTCCACAGACGTTCCGCGCGCAGTGGTTCGTTTTCTTTGATTGGCTGGGGCTTCTAACCTTGTAGAACAGCTGTAGGGAGAACACAGGTGGAGCGAATTCGAGTTAGCAATATATATACATGAATACGTGACAAGTAATGTAAGGATGCCGGTCACTCTTGCGCGCGGTATGTACGCAGTGATGATTAATCTTATACATGGACTCATAACAGAAACCATCTTTCGGAAATGCAAGGTCGTGTGTCACGTTGTTTAAAAGCAAAACATAATGATGATAGAGATACAGGTAGATCTCTTAATTATATTTGCTGCTCATGGAGAATATCGAATGAAAGTATAAAACAATAATTTTTTATGACGTACGTGGAACCTAGTGCAAGACTAACAAATCCAGAGTTCACATCCGTAAAGGACTAAATTTGAGACAGTAAATTAAGCGACTCCCGGGACCATGAAACATCGTGACCATAAAACCTCGCGCAACGCCGGCCACATTGCATGGTGGAGAGCACAAGATTTGGTTCCCAGCAGCTCGAGACGACTTACTGGAACGACCTGAATTTTTCTTCTATGGGGTCTCCTTTCCATCCTTTCCCACTGACTGACCACGAGCCCCGCAACGCATTATGTTGAAACAACTTAATTTAGACCGAAGAACAATTTTGACTAGAGATATTACATGCAGGTTCACAGAAATTGGTCCAAACACCTCTCATGTAAGACTGACTGCGGATAATGTTGCCTACAAATGCATGAGGGAAGACGAGATCAGGGCTTGCTCCCTAAGAACAGATAAGTTAGCAAGAGCAGTGTGAAGCTTCATGATATATAAAGGCGACTGCCTGGTCCAAACATATATAGAATGCTGACCCAAGTTTATCCTAGTAAATTTCATCACTTAATAAGCCATTCTCAGATGCTTCCCTTATGTAGGGAGCAACCCAGGGTTTTGATGGGTGTGGAATGATGGACGCGGTGCAGTTCCAGTCCTTCGATGTAGTCAATTGTACATCAAGATCATTTCTCGCCCTTTAGTTGTACATCTTTGCTAATCCTGAATGTTTGGATTTCTTCACATCTTAAATGTGCTTTAAAAAAACAAACAAACAAAAATGGCCAGACCTTGTGAAATCTAGGGCAAGAATGAAGTGAAGAGAGAGAGAGAGAGAGAGAGAGAACGCAGAACACATGAAATATTTATGTAGATCAACCTGTAGTCAACATTTACAGGTGAAGATGGACACAGATTCTGTATGTTACAATGTAGAGAAGGGTGCAGAAAAGATGTTATCGACCATATTCGACCAGTCCAAGTTATGGTACAAAAAGAAAGGGCCATTTAGAAGAATAATAGAACCCTAGAATTGTTATAGTTGAACATACAGTATATGTATTATCGGCCATATTCGATAAGGCCAAGTCCTGGTTACTTTCTGAACATGAAAGTTGGTGTCATGCACAAATTTGCTTTTACCTTCTTACACAGGGTGCATTTGACCTTGAAACTGCATTATAAGTTTTCGCACGTTCTCTTTAGTTTTTTGCTCTGCATATAGCTAGCCTTGTTCGTCCAGATATAATTAAAAAGGGAAAAAAGCTACCTTGCAGTTCTTACCAGTAGGGTTAATGGTCATGAAAGACTGAATATGGGCAGGCTGGTTTAAAAAATTTGTCAAAACACACACACACATGTTTATGTAAAACAAATTCACGGCCTCACTAAAAGCAGTCAAATCGACAACTGGGTTGACGATACTATCGGGTTAAATGCGTTTACATATGGCGTGCTCAGGACCGGTATAATTATTCTCAAAAGTTCACGACAGTAAGTTTTGAGAGGACTCTGGAGTACGTGAGCCAGGGTCCCCTTAGGGGCTCGGTCTTCTGGATGCACGTGACAGGATTGTCAAGATGTAAATCACATCCGGCCGTCCAATCTTGCCTTGCAACACATGCCCTCCAGATGCAGTTTTTCCATCACAACACCATCGGATCATTGATAAGACGGCAGTGATGCTATACAGTCGGACTGTTCTGATAAACTTGGGTCAAATATATAGATGTGTAGATGCATGCCATACATGCAACCTGTTGTGATCATACCATGCACGGGGATGTCACTGTTAGAGGATCCGTATACTGTTTAGATCACCTTTGTCCATCTACAATGTGAACGACGTCGGCTGCACCGTGAGAACTGAGAAATTAAGGAGGTGATATATATGCCAGGCCATATTGTAGGCTCCATTTTGTTCCTCACACCAGCTGGAAACGAAGCTTAAAGTTATGGAGGTGATGGCCGTAGACTTTAGACTTTCGAAGGCGAGAAAACGAAAAGCATCCGGTACGTGGCCTACCGACCAAAAAATGTTAGTTGCATGGCCACTCGATCTCAGCGGGCTGCCTGCAAATCTTTTCTGGTAGCTGCTCTGACTTGGATTAGGGTACTTGGGTTAGTGTCAGGAAGTATCCCAGGGATTTGTTTTAGTACCTAAAATTGCTGCTAATTAATTAATTAATTGTATGACCTGCTGCATATATACACGTGACAGCGGGAAAGGTGGCTAATTAACTTTGTTTGGTTGATTAGATTAATTAAGCGTGGACTTTGCCCAGGTTGGCATAGGAATTGTGATAATTAAGGGACAACTTTTAACGTACGGTAACTTTGAACTCTCCTCGGAAATTTATGGGGTGATGATTTCCAGCCAGCCATACCGGCTAGCTAGCACCGGATGAGATTTATGCATTTTTTGCACGTATATCGCTGTTAAGAGTGAATTTGTGTGAAAACCCATCCTGCATTTGTTTTTATATATATGCATACCCTCCTTATGTGAATTTAATGTCACATATGTCTCTTCGGTAAGTTTCCTTCAAAATTCTATAGAATATACATATATTCTGTCCTCTTTGTTTCCTCACTGTTTAATTAAGAGATTTTTAATGATATTTTAACAAAAATGTGACAGTTAAGAGGATACGTGATATTTAATACATGTAAGGAGAATATACGTACAAATGCAAATGCGGGATAGATTTTCACGAAAATGCACTTTTATATAAGGGTATACATGCAAAAAAAGGACTAGAATTATTAGAGGAATGCATGAGATGGATGTCTAATTAAGGCCCTCTATTTACTACAAAAAGTCTCTTTGACCGACTTTATGACCAGTTTTGGCATGATTGTGTCTTAATTAACTGTTGCTAATTAATTCCCCTAATTAAGGGGATATATATATTCACATAATTATAGTAATTAATCCACCTAATTAATTAGATGACTAATTCAGATTAAGAGGTCCCACTAATTAAATTGTTTCTGGATCTCATCGTCATTAATTAGGGAGCGTACTCGGACATATGTCCTCGTAAATCTATGGGGTTAACTTAAACCCCACCTCTTGCATAACCACGAAAGGTACTGCAGCTTGAATCCAAAACCTCCCAAAAAATGAGGAGGCACTGGTATCACTGAGACAGAGGCTCTTAATTTGGCTTTTACAACACAGTTAAAACTCATGTCTGTTCGAATGTTTTGTGTAGTCATGCATGAGACCCACAATTAGTCATTTTTTAGTCGTTTTATGAGACCCATGATTTCTGTCGTTACGACCGTCATTTCTGATAGTGTCAGTCTATTTCACATTCTCTAAAAAAATACAATTAGAGAGGTAATTACACTCAAGTTAGTTAACGGTGTCTCTCTCTCTCTCTCTTTCTCTCTCCGTGTAAAATTAAACTCAGTTATAATTCTAAAGCACAGACAACCTTGCTAATCGGCCTCCCATGATAAAGGATGAAGGCCGGTCGACTCTCCACTGACCTTGTACATGGGACCATTGCCACGGCTTGGATCATACGCGTGGCACACGGACTCGTGTACTATACTGATCGGGACCAAACTCTGACCAACGCTCTCGTCAACGTTTATCTGTTTCTGTTGGTTACCGTACCGGGGGCACGCTAGCGCTTGCGAGCGGCGAGCGCGGCTTTCGCCGTTTGACTCCCCACAGTCCGACGTAAGAGCGCACCACAACGCTCACTTTACCCGCCTACATATGCGGAGGGAGACTTGTCTCCCAGTCCTCATTAGCAACCTCGCTCACCCACTCCTCCCCTACTCCAGTTCTCCCCATCGCCTTCTCCAAGTAGAAGAGAACGAGACAGAAAACATGAGGCCCCTCAGAGCAGCCTTCGTGTTGATGCTCCCAGCTGCTCTCCTCATGGTGGCGTCGACGTTCCCCACGGTGGATGCAAACCCAGAGCAGGCGTCCCGGTGGCTGGAGAAGGTGATGGGTCACAGGAACTACCCGAGGGAGCCCGGGTGCTGGCGGCGGCCGTGGCTCTGCCACGACGGCGGGCAGTTCCCGCCGTTCGGATGGAAGATGTGCTGCAACAACCGCTGCGTGGACGTGCGCACCGACAACAACAACTGCGGGCTCTGCGGGGTGCGGTGCCCCTTCTCCTGGACCTGCTGCAACGGGATGTGCATCGACCCCAAGACCAACCCTTTCCACTGCGGCGCCTGCAACAACCAGTGCGCCTTCGGCTCTCTCTGCAGCCACGGCATGTGCGGCTACGCGCAGCAGCAGCAGCCGCTGCCCATCCCCCGCTTCCCTTTCCCGTTCCCGTGCAGACACACTCCGCCACCGCCCCCGCAGCATTATCCTCATCCATAGTTAATCCACTCTCAGACACTCCATACCTCGTCGTCGGCCTCTGCAGAGGATCACGCCATTGTTGATTTGTTTGTCCCTGACATGGATCCGTGTTCTAGGGACGTCATTGTCGTCTTGCTAACTATGCGTACAGAATTTTGGATTATCTTCTGTACCGCATGAGAGAACATTTTTGTCCACTACGTACGACGTGTGGCGGAACCTGTAACCTCGGCACCTATTCAGTTCGCATAGATGATGCCCCTACATTCTGAAAGAACATGCACATATGTTCTCGCTGGACTGCCATTAACTTCGTTTGCAAATTTATATCTCTATTTTTCAAAGATTATCGTTTCCGTTGAATCTTGTGGAGGTCTAAATGTGATACCTCCAACCGTGCACTATATATCTTAGATTTGTTTGACGGGAAAAGAGGAAGCCTCTCACGAGAAAAACTTGCGAGTAGAGCAACCACGTCAAAAAGAGCCTTGGGAGAAATCTTAGGAGATCACCCTTTGATACTTAAGTCATGCAAATGCTCTGATGAGTGGAAGAGTGCTCGGAAGTAGGGACATGGTGCTCGGACAGAGCGGGTGAAAGAGTGGAAAGAGATTGAGAGTGCTCGGAAGGTTTGGCGAAATAAGAGAGGCGTTGAGAGCCCAGGTGTGGGGCTTTAGGGTGTAGAGATGTGTCATCATGATGAAGAGGCAAATAGAGTGAAGGTTTTATGGCACGTGAGAGCCCAGGTGTGGGGCTCCAGGGAGGTAGAGATCTATCATCATGATTGAAAAGGTCCATATAGAATTGTGGAGGTGCTCAGAAAAAGGATGTATAGACTCACCACGCTCAATGGACGAGAAGTCCCACGCACTTGGCATTATGTAAACTTAAAGGCCTACCATCAATAAAGATTGGAGCGTATTATAGTGAAATGTTCCTCACAATTTACTTATAGGAACTCCACATGAGGGTCTTATACCTCAAAGAGGAAGGTGAACCAATCCGCTCCTAAACAGAGAAAAGGGCGAACAAGTCCCTCGAAATCACAACCTCCCTACGTCTGTTGGAAAGGCGAACGAATCACTCGTCAGAGCCAGCCAAGCAACCACCAATAATGAGGGGCCAACCAGCCAGTCCCTTGGAACGACATACACCGAAGTTGCATTCACTGAAAAGGCAAATGCCCTGCTCGCCAAAGCTAATGAAGAACTGACTAGTCTCCTCTTAAGGGAGGGGTGACTAACTATCCTCTCAGAACGACGAATCGATATCCGACGGAGGGCGCAGCAAGTAGCTCACCAGAGCCAACCAACCAGGCCCATAGGATCCGTCCGACTAAGAGCCACACTTAGGGCCAATAGATTCTCCAGAATGGTAGGATCTACTAGCCCTAGCTATAAATCTTACCCCTCGAAACTCTTGCATGACACTCAATGATGCTCGCTAAAAATTAAAGGCATGTAGCCATCACATAGAGGAAAAGCAAGAGAGAGGAGTGTAAATAAAATTTCTTCATATTGATAACCAGGGGGTACAAGGCGACTAGTGGTGAAGGGAACCGAGTCCTACTCATCGAACTCAGGCCCAAAAAAAGTCTGGGGAGATGTTTAACACCCCCTTATATGTCATATAGCCAATGGACTTTATGCAAGACAGCCCGCCACCCTACCTGATAGCCCCTTTAAAACTCCTTGGATTCCTCTGCCATCATATTGCTTGGCAAAATCATGGACAAGCACACATCTACTGCAGGCGGGGCCTCCTCACAAAGGCGAGGATGCTTGGAGGACTCTTTGCCTTTGCCTATGGAAGATTTAGACGCATGCTTTCTTATGACCGATGAGACGTCATCATGATGAGGGTTGATGTCACGCCCGAAAGGTGGTGATACATCCTGGACTCCTAGGTAGGATGGCGTCCGAGGTAATGAGAGCCATGCTCCGATGCCACGTGGTCTATGGGGGAGAGCAGAGCCAAGAATCTTACTTCTCCATGAAGCCACGTCCTACGTGAAAATCTAAACATCTTCAGATAAGTCTACCAGTAGAGTCTTTCCTCTCGAGCACCAAGCACTCTCTTTGCTCGGGAGTGGAGGGCTAGTGAGGAGGGAGAAACTTACCACAACCCAAAAAGGCCCAAATAAAGATTGGTGCACAGTCCACAGCGCTGCTTGTCAAGGCTTAGTAAGGACTGACCCAAAATCCAGGCCCGTGCTCTACGCACGTACTTGTCCCACGGTCCACGTGGCACACTATCATGTGGCCATTAATTATCATAATAATGGTAGGAGTTATCCCAGAGATTAATAGGTTTCGGGTTGACACCCAGGTACTCTCGTTAGCTGTAGGGTGAGAATTCATGATTACTCCACCCTCTCACCTCCTATAAGGTGAGCAAACGGGTAACCGATGACTCGATAATCAGGGTAATCTATAACTCCATTTCCACGACTCCACTATGTAAGGAGGTGAAGAGAATGGGACGCTCTCGATGGGGGCTCTATAAGAAGAACCATTGCCAGACGGCCAGGGGGGTACGTCTCTTAAGCCCAACTAAACCTACACACTGCTTGTCTCCTTATCCCGACAACACTTCTGAGTGCTCATCATTTCCACAACTACATTTTGAGCACTCTCCATCTCCTTCCAGATTCTTTTTCGACCACTCTATCTCTCCATCTGAGTGTTCTTCCCTTTATCTGAGCTTCCGTGTCATTTAAACATAGGCCATCTGGGTGGCTTCCTTCTTCCCCGTCATACAAATCACAGAGGTGTAACACGTACGTGATTCGAAATACCATATTTCGACCTCTACCAGTATAATCTACAACTTTTTATTAAATGTACATTTGTTTAAATTACAACGTAACTCTTACATAGTACAAATTCTCCACTTTGGTAGCTAGATTTTGAGAAAGATGAAGTGCATAATTTTGACTCTAAAAGATGCGTCACATTAATAGTATAAAGATTCACCTCATAAGAGTAAGGTTTGCCAACCCGGTCGACTCGGTCTCGGCCTGGGTCGGGTCGAGTCGGTCCCGTCTCGGTCCGACCCGGTCCGTTTCGTTCTAAAAACTTAATTTATATATATATATATAATATATAAAATAATATAATAAAATAGAAAAGGACACATTATAAATATAATATAATATAATATAATATAATATAATATTAAAATAATGAGCCGACCCGGTGGCGACCCACGGCCCGGCCGATCCGGTCCCGGCCTGGGTAGGGTCGGGTCGTGCGGGTTGAGGCGACCCGCACCGGGTCGGCAAACCATGCATAAGAGTACAGTCACTTTCTCAACAATTGATGTAGGCAATTTAGAGCTCTCATTTGTACCTTAATAAGAATACAATTATAAATTAATTTAGTAGATTGTATAGTTGTAAATATGGTAGATGACAAATATTCTGATTGTCAAATGAGTTTTTTATATCATCAGACTGAAGAATCTCTTTTCTACACGTTTATCATGTTAAATTATTGGGGTCTTCTAATTTAAATGAGATGCTAAGCACTCTTTCACGTTTTATTTCTTTTGTCTCTTAACGAACTGAGATTCTATACCAACATATTTCTATACATATAAACTAACTTGGGCCCTGTTGTAGAGAACAACATATACACCATACATAATTTGTGAAAACAAATATGAAGAATAATACTATATATGTTAAATTATTGAACTATCTAATTTAAAATATTAAGACATTGAAGAGAGTAAGATCTACCATTATAAGCACAATTCATTTTCTTCCTTAATAATAATTGTGGGACTATCCTTTTACATGGAGATTGACCTAACCTAAAGTCTTTTATGTAAGCAATAACAGACGAAGGGTCTAGTAAAGAAATATAATTAGTAGACTTTGTTATCAAGTTAAGGTATTGAACTATCTAACTCAATCCTAAGGTGCAATGCTCTAAATTTTAAGTATGTTTTATTTTTGTTCCTTAACAAATCTAAGATTGCCAACATGGAGTAAAAGCACACACTTAAATACGGCCACATTTGATTTTGCACGAGACCAACCTTAAGTCACCGTATTCATGACTAGCATATTAGAATAACCTCATCTTTTTAGCAAAAGATAAAACACTCATCTACAGAAAAAGATATCGCCATCATAAGACAGAGAGAATCCAGAAGCGAAAACGACAAACACATCCCATCCAACAAGATCAATACAACGAGCATAGAGTCAGATTCCATCTTAGAGATCCTCAGGTACGTATTAGATCATAATATCAGATGGATCAAAATTAAAATTAAAATATATGCTCAAATAACATTGCTTATTAAGTAGTTATGAACTGTGCACTCCCCGATATTTCGATACTGACCCAAAATCCGTTCAATTTATGAGGGGAAAGTAGCTCCCAAAGCAATACAAATCACGGAGGAAGAGCAAAACTGCTCTCTGACAAGCTGCTTTAGCAGCCCACCCCGCTTGAGTAAAACTCTCTGGGCCATGTTTGATAAACGAGCAAGGGGGTACCGTAATCGATCCCGTAATTGACTCCGAAAATCGACCCTTCGGGGTCGATTACGGTACCCGGGGTCAATTATCGAGATTCTGTGAGGGGGAGGGCGAGGGGAGACGGGACCCACCGATTAGCCGATGTCAAATAATCGACCGACAACCCCGCTATCAAACACGGCCCTAGTTCATAGACGGTGGGTGGCGGATCCTCTCCAGGGGAGGGAAGCCGCTCCCCCAATGGGCCCTAAAAAGGGTCATTGGTGGATCCCCAATCGGCCTACTAAACGAGGCCCAATAAGGCGAAAAGAAAAGGGCTATTAACCAACGAATTTTGCAAATAACTGGCACAAAATATTTAACCCTAAAGTTTGACATGACAAATTAGGGCGCAGAGTGGTTGTACCGTTAGTCATCAGAGAAGTTGCCAAACGATCGACTTCTTTTGGTGTGGGTCTTGTGTCCCTCTCCTCCCCACCTATCCCCCACGTTTGCTACTGCACAACATAGGTGTGCATCAAGCATTTCCCAAAACTTAAATCAAAATCGAAAAATAGGTGAAGTCTTTTGAATGTAATAATAATCATAATTTTTTTAAAATTGATAGTTTCAAAATAACACTGATCATATTATGATCACATAGTCTAATGGCGTCTGTTGGTACATCCCTATCACTCATCACTTTTTTAAAGCAGGCAACTGGACTTCTTGGCTCCCCACTTTCCCCTGGAGGTAGGGAACTGCAAAATTAAACTGATAATGGGTTATTTATTATCAGAAGATCCGTATCCATCCCGCTCATTAGATATGTGTAGACAATTTTTCTTGGGTCAATGTCAGAGTAATTAATGGGAACAGAGTGTAAATTTGTTGACGATGTATCTATCCTGGTTCAAATTCCACTTGGCTTTAAAAATTCGCTCCTTTTCTTGCATTTCTCCAAATGAGAAATTCTTCACAACCCTTTGAACATGTTCATAAATCGATCAGATCTTTCAAGCATATGCTCTGAACTATATCTTCCCCACACCACCAAAATGGTTCTTTTATGTCAATCGGAATATGCAAGAATACATAGAAGGCAATTCAAACTCGACTATACAATTTCCACTGAGAAAGGTCACCAGAAGACAATACCCTCTGTGATTTAAGAGGTTGTGTTGGCTGCAATGGCCTCAAAAGTAATCTTTCTTTGCGGGCACCTGTGAGTATGACAATGCTGTTCCCCTTGTTTGAGGGCAAGCCCCAGCAATCGTACTCACAGGGAGTACATGGCCACACTCAAACCTCCAATAGAAATGAATAAGAAATCAACTTGCTACTGTGGAAAACCAGAAGGGCGGTGTCCCGCCCTCGAGGAAGCTATCTCCAATGGACAGTTACCGTACAAAAGGGGTGGCATGGCCTTCTTTCTTCAAGGACTAGAGTTGTCCTCACTGTCATCACATGGTGCTCTTGACTGGATTATAACCCAAGCCCCCGAAGTAAGCCTGCAGGAACGGAAACAAAACAAGCCCTCAATCAAGCCTGCACATGAAATTTGACCACAACATGCATAGAACAGGATAATTGAAGCTCAACTTTCTTCAATCTTGATCACTTTCTCCTTGTCTTTCTGAAAGGATTCTACTCTCATCGACGATCCTTTTGCAGAGGAAGCTTCGGCAACCCCCTTGCTGCATTCGTTTGGTGAATCCAGGGATGTAGACCGGTGGCAATGTAATCCTGCCGAAGAACTTCTTGACCCATCTGAGAGAGGAGATCTCACTGTTTCAGTCTTGGACTGCTTGCCAGCTGCAGCTTTGACTGTTCTGGGGAGGCACTTCGAACGGGCTGAATCAGACACCCTGTCTTTGTTCCCGGTTGGATCAGGAGACTTGCAACTCCTGCATTACAGTTGTAAGAATAACTTTTTCCCTCAAAGTGGTGAAAATGTAGAATGGAGCCCAAGGGCAACTTACGAGGAAGAACATGCAGATCGTAAATAAGAAATTATAGGGAAATCACAATGTAATAAGAACAGAAATGGAAAAAGATAAGATCAGGAAATCAAGGAAGAAAATAGTATCTCAACAGAGGGCCAGTAGGCAACCGAAAGTTCCATTTATTGCAATATATGCAAGTGTAGTCATCCCCTCAGACCACCCCTTTTAATCACATTGTTTCTTGGTGAGTTGGTGATGACACAGTCCCATATACAAGTAGACCACCTTAGCCAGAAAATTCACATAATCTCCAGATGTTTCAAAGTTAGAAAATCCACACCCATAGACAGTATATCATGTTGTAATTCAGATAGAACAAGATTAAATTAGCTTTAAGGCTCCATTCAGAACGAAAGAAGACGGACATCACCTCTGCAGACAAGAGAAATCTGCTTTTGCATGTTAACACAGCATACTAGGCCTTTGCAACAGCAAATTTATCTTACAATGTACATGCAAGTAGTCTCAGAATGCTGTTTGTGCCAGACTTTGGAAGAAGATGTCTTCAGGTTTCACGATTTTCACAGAATGGAGACTGTACATGAATGAGCTTTGTAAAATCGGTTTAGTGGAAATGCAATTTGCCGGAATCTGACATAAAGCGAGGAAGCCTCTTAAGCGTACAAGTTACTGAAAAGAGCACTAAATAGCAGCAGAATCAAATAGGATGTTTCACAAGCCTGTTATATTAAGGATTGAGTTATCTCATTAAAATCAAGGACAAAAAAACAAAGAGATTTTAATTAAAGGTGGGTTAGCTTGGGTATTTGTAATTTCTTGAAATTGCAATAGTACCTGTATGTTTGGAGGTTTATGATCTTGGATCATTCAGGAGAATCAGGAGTAAATTCATATCTCAATAATGGGAAACATAATCACACTCCAGACAGCAGCCATCACCTACCACATGTGCTCCTAATGTACACATCATAATCTGTCCAGGTTTTACTAATTAAACTTGACACAACAATGAGAGGATTTGAGGAGAGCCAAAAAAAGAGAGAGGGGCAAGTATTAACAGAGGAGGGATTTGTTGCCACCGGCAACGGAAGAGTGGTGCCACCAGTTTCAAAATCACACGATTCAATTTTAAATTTTCAATCAACACCGTTAAATCTTCTCTACTATCACAAATTTAACTACACATGAAAAATCATTCAAATCTGATATCAAATACTTAGACATTATATGATACCAAAAATTATATTATCTAAGCCGTTCATTTTATGTTCGTATGATACACAAGAAATAAATGTTGGAACCATATGATTTTTAATCCACAAATAGTTTACTAATAGTAAAGAAGATTTAACGGTGTGGATTAAAATTTTAAGATTAAATCATGTGATTTTGAAATTGGTGACACCGCTATTCTGTAGCAACGGATCCCCCATCTTATTAGCAGCTCGATAACTAGGTTGACAAAATGACCAACAGCAGAGCCAGGTTTGATAGATCTAAACAGATGCCCTCGTAGGAATAACAGCATGCAAAACCAAGGAAGAAAATAGAAGATAAAGTGGACGAAGGACAGAAGCATCAACAGGCAAAGAAGCCTTCGAAGGTACCCCTCGGCGTTATACGAAGATGAGCGCTGGAGGGTGGGCGCCAGTTCTTGTCCACCTTCCTTGTGCTTCTTGGTCTCAACCAAGCTCCCACTGTAGCACTCCTTCTCCTCCATCCTCAACCCCATCACCCTCGAATTCTTTGACGGGCAATCGAGCTCCCCCAACACCGCCGAGCTGGAATAGATCGGCGAGGGGAAGTCCACATGAGAAAATCTGGCTTTGTAGGTGGGGACGAGGCCAAAGCTATGGTGGCCTTTCACAGAAATGGAACCACAGGTGATCAGCTGCATAAGCACATTGGTGGCCCTGAGCTTGGGGCCCGTCTGGGCAAGAAGCTCCTCCTCTTCCAGTATCCTAAAACTGTTCATCTTCTGGGCTTCGGCCCTGATCAGGGACTCCAAGGTCTCCATCTTCCCGCCGGAGGAAGTTAATGGGGGCGGAGGAGGGGATATCTCCTCCCTGGTTATCTCAGAGCTCATCTTCAGATGCGGCGGCGCCCGGTTCCACCGGTGGTCCTCGAATTCCAGGTCCAGAGAGCCCTCCTCTGTGGAGATATCCATTGTGCGTGTGCCCCGCGACGGCCGGGCCCTCCTCGAAGTCCCCTCCGCCTCCTCGGTTTGAGTGGAGACATCAATCGCTCCAATGGGCGTGTGGACCCTGTAATCCGAAGGAGAAGGGGAGCAGACGCCAGCGGCGTAGGGGGGGCTCAGTTTGGACTCTGGAGAGATGTCTTGAGGGGAGAGATCGTCCTCTGGAGCTGGTGGGGGCGGTGGAGGCCGCGCTGGCGACGGCGGCGGCGGCGCTTTCACCTCTGGGATGGCGATGCCCATGGAAGACGGGGACCCGTCCTGGCTCCTGGAGCTGGAGGGCGATGGGGCTTCCTGCTGCTGGCGCTTGGAGGCCTGCGACCGGCCGCCGCCGGCGTGGTGCGACCGATCTGAAGAACGGTATTTGGCTGAGATGTAGTCTCTTGGATCATATCATCTTCAAACTGGAATTGGAAGATGAAAGCTTGGGATTACCAGAAGGCGATGCGTCCAGGAGCTCTGATCCCTTGAGGACGTACTCGTTGCCGTTGGCGGGGAGGATGAGATCGTCCTCGCAGAGATCATGCCACACGAACCCGTTCTTGTAGCTCCTGCAGCATCGACCCATCGACGAAAAATCACATCTTTGTCAGAAATTAAGCAACTTTGGGAAGAAAATTGGTAGCCCGATTCATGTGTTTTACCTCTTACAGGACCATGAATACATGGCGGCCATGCCCTTCCCCCGCAGCACATTAAGCCTATTGATCACATCTGCACCCAAAAGAGAACCAGTATTAAAGATCCCCGCTTTATCAGCAGGACTCCTGTGGGTTCCAGGGAGCAAGGAATATGGATCTTTCTGCAACAGTCTAACCTCTCAAGTAGAGACCTTCTTGGGACGAAGCGGGCACCTCGATGAAGTGGGGGTGCTCCAGATGCCGGTTCCTGCACAGGTAGTACACCACCGGCACCCTCCGCCCCTGCTGCTGTTGCTGCAGCTGACGCTGCTGCTGATGATGGTGCTTCGATGGCCGCTCCAACCGCGCCTTGGACCTCTCCGGGCTCGAGTGGCTGTACTTCCTCATCCTCCCACCCTCCATTCCACCTGCTCCCCCCCCCCCAAGCTACCCCCCTATGTGGAATGCGTCCAAAAAACGAGGGGGTGGCCACTGCACAGAGAAGAGAGGAACTGCAGTATTCTCCCAGTGCAATAACTTATATGTTGGGAAGCTCTGTACTACGAAGCCATGGTGTCAGAGGATCCTGGGGCATTTAAGCAGAGCCTTCCTCCATGCCATGAGGACGACACCAAGGAGAAGGAGGAGGAGGAGGAGGAGGCGGAGAAATGGAAAGGGGAGAAGACTGACCAGTTACTACCTCGGCGAATGTCCCCTGCTTTCCCAATCCCCACCTCAGCACCTGGTGGCTGGTTCCAGGTGGTCTGCTACGGTGGCTGTGGCCTCCCCCTTCCCCCCCCCCCGGCTGGGCGATCCGACCTCTGCCGCCGGTTCGGACATCCCGTGTGCCGGTGCGCGGATCGTTGAGGCCTGGGCCAACCTGTGGCTGGCAGCTTGTCAGTGCAGGCTTTGTTGGAGCACGAAACAACCGCCTCGGTCCGTTGGATTCTTGTCCGATGAGATCAGACGGCCGATATTAAAGTAACGTTCTATCCGGGCACGAGCAGGCTACGGATGGATACGCATGAGATTCGATACGCAGAAGAGAGTTCCCCACGTTAGTGCAAAGAAAGGGCCAGCCGCGCCGTGGGGCCCGCGAGGACATCAACGGGCTCACGTGCTGCCCCTGTTCCTCCGTTCCGGACCAGCGACACCCGCCGTTGCAGATGTCACAGCTCTGGTGGGTCCCAAAACCAGGGTCTGTCTTTTCCTTTTCGGTTCCCTTCGTTTTTTTTTAACGTTTTCACTTTTCCCAGACACCGCCACCACCTTCTTCCTCCCGGATTCTTCCTTCTCTGCTCTTTTGGGGCTTCTCTCCCTGGCGTGTCCCCAGTCCACCGTCCCCCCCGTCAAGTTTTTTCCTATTATTTTCTGGTCAATCGTCACGTCAAGTTGCCTCCCCACCCTTCCTTCCCATCAAAATAAATAGAAATCACACATGTCCTGTGAGTTGTCTTGGAGCATTTTTTTTCTTCTTTTCTTCTATAGATATAATCGAGAGTTCTAATTCGAGACCGACCTCCTCGATCATATCATATGGGGGAGGGTGATGAATGCAGCTGGATCCCTGCCTCGAGAGGGTGGATGGGTCCGTGTTGTTCGTTACCTTCCATTTTTTGAACTTCCCCCCGTATCTGTGATGAGATAGATCTTCTGGGTCACGAAATGCATCTCCCCCGGCCAATAGATGGATAGAGCAATTATTTCGCGGGGTTGGGTTGGGACTACTACACCGCATGGTAACGCTCTCGCGTGGTGCACAGACAGAGCATACTAACACCCCCATGGCCCGGCCCACCACCAGATCGACGGTCGGGGGGGGCGGGAGAGGAAAAGGACGACGAATTTAGGTTGGGCTCGCGTCCGGCTCCTACTATGCACAAACTCTAGCTAGCGAAGGGGCCCGAGCTGGTACACCGACCGAATGGGTTGCTTAATTTGGTGAGTAGTCTTTAGATTGGTTTTTAATTATGGGGCCGGTGTCACTATGACATCACTTCCTCTCGCTGGAAACCAAAAGGGATTATTAAAAAACGTTAGGTTCGCACATTAACAATATTACGCTAGGAAATGATAAAATTATACAGCTGTACGTACGTACGTACATCTTTGAAAGAAATGTATTTATACGTGTGCGTGCCTTATATGTAACTGCTCACATGAAAGTGACCATCTATATATATGGCAACATTTCCATCAATCACCGCCGTCCTCGTCAGTATCATTATTGTGGCAAGTACCAATCGTTTGGGCACCTTTTTTATCTATCACTTCGCTCCGTCCATCGTACATAGATCGCGTTTCTCTCTAATCATTAAAATACTCCGTCATAGATCAGCGGTACAAAATTTCTTACTTTTGACTTGGGTGATATATATATATTTTCTTGGTAGAAAATTTAACACCAACCGTTGGAATACGTCGCGACCACAAAAATATATATTCTCACAAAGTACTGTTGACCTCTCTTACACATCGTATAATTAAAAGAATTCCGACGTATTTTTATAATCACTACATTAACACTGCGTTCCGGAAAGGCGAGTAATTAATCATAAGCTCTTTTGTATATGCTTTTAAAAAGAGTCTCAAATAAGAAGAAACCAAGTAGTTCATCGTGGCGCCGAGTCAAATCTCCCACATGCCGTGTGGAATAAAATAACGCGGTGGACTCGGTGGCGTGGTACGTAGTGCGCAAACGGCAGCAACTCGGCTGCGAGTCCTCGCCATATGTCGCCGAGGAGGACCCCTTCGGTCGTCGCCAAAGTCTACGTGCTCATGGCTTTATGTGTGTACACCATGCACGTCCAACTACGTACGGCACCATTCCCGGCTGACATGGGGGTTCTCTGTCAACTTTCTCGCACAGGACCGCAACTGTTTGATAAAATGTGGTAGGAAAATCTCATTTGACAAGCCAGCTAGCTAGCTAGCTGGGCAAGATGAGGGATGTATGCTGGATGGATGAAAATATGTTTGGAAGATCTTGTTTGGCGGGCCCCATCAGCATCGATCCACAGAGGAAAGATTTGATCGAGCGGGTGCTGACGGGGCTGTGATGAGGCTGAGGCTGACGTGGAGGCACCGACGGATCGGGTGCTGCAAGGTCTGCAAACTCCTGTGAGGAGAGAAAGCAGGGGAGGGGGTGCAAAGGTATGTATGGGTGCCGCAAAGGATCACATAGTTGTTTTGATTGGGGGGGGGGGAGCTGCCAGGGATTGCTGGTAGAGGAAGAGCGAAAGACGATGAGAGGGAAAGGTAAAGGGACGTGGTGCTTGCTGCAGGCCGGGGGTCACAAGTCTGCATGGAGGTCACTGATGCTACAAGGTTGTTGGTGCTGCGGGGTCGATGGTCATGCAGAGTCGCTGGCGAGGAAGCTGAGTACGTATCGCTGAGATGCTCCAGTTTGCCGCTGGTGTGCCTGGTGTTGCAGGGGGCTACATGATTCGAGGATTGATGGCTGTAGGAGATTGGTTGGGGGGTGTGGGGGGATGGAAGGGAGATGAGATCAACTATGTATAACTTGGGTCTTCAAACACCGGACCCAACATTTTTGTGAAGGCTAGAATGAAAACCATGGGCCTCTCTCTCTCATCCATGTGTGCAAAGCCAATGCATCTTTAGCTCACTTACAAGAGTGCATGGAATGATTGTTCCTCATTTTCAGGTGGAGAATGGTTCACTGCACACTCAGGTGTGATGCACACCGTAGATGTACAATGTCTTTAATTTTTTTTTTGAAAGATATTTAGAGTAACTCTCTCAAGTACTCTAACTTGAGGTGTAAATTACGTCATCATTAGATTATCTAAAAAGAAATAAAAAAAGAAATCAGATTTGAATAAATAGTGTTGGACCCATTCTTTTAAAAATTGGCATGTTTTATTTTTAATTTTTAAGATAATCGGATGGTGACGTGACTTGCACTCCAAATTAGGGTACCTTGAGGACTACTTCAAAAAAAATAAACAAAATCAAAGACATTGCACACCCATGGTGTGCATCACACCTAAATGTGCAATGATCATCTCTCTTTCAGGTGATGATTTAGATGACTTACAGTAAGTTAGCATAAGATTGATCCCCAGTGTTAATGGGCCTATGCCCATTTGGCCTAGAGGCGTTGCACACAACTCCCCCCCCCCCCCGGAAGAGGCGTTGGCCTCTTCCCAGCGCCTCTTGACCCCTCTCTCTCCTCCCTTCAAACCCCAGAGAAAAGTCACCATCCCTTTCTATTAAAAGCCAACCCTGCATATATATATGAGGGGGGCCATTGTTTTATTAGTTTTTGTAACGACCCAAGATCTGGGTACCGCGTCAAACCCGATACCATTTGGATCCTATGTCGCCAACCACGAGCTAGAAAGCTCGGAAGGGTTATTTGGGGTGTTGTGGTTATACATTGAAATTCTAAACAATAGCAGGAAATGAATTACAAGATTAATATATAATTGATAGAAATAAAATTAACATTTTGCAATAATTAATATAACTACATAGTCCAGTCCACAAGTACAGTCAACGAAAAGAGAAACGTACTCTGCTACGGGGCACCCCCCTCGGCATTGGCAAGCTAGCGTACTACTGGTCCTTCGACCAGAAAGCTCCACCTCCAAGAGAAGCACTATACCTGAAAAGTAAGGAGTGCGTCTCATCTCATTGACTTAGTAGGGGTCCCACGAATCTCCACCACAACAAAAGCGGTAAGGAACAATAACAACAGTAATAAAATAACGATAGTAAATGACAGCGATCGGGGCGACGAGAATGATGAGCTAAGGAATCACGGAGCCTCTAGTCGGGATCGCCGACCCATGGCGAAACCATAGTCCTACTATCGGGAGAAAACCTCAAAATAATACGGTCGTGACAATCTGTCCCTACTGACGGAACCACTGACACGGCCACGCAGCCACACACACGCACAACCTCCACCCTTGGGAGGATAGCCAACCACTAGCAAACCTTGGTCTCGAGCTGAGACCAGTGAGAGAACCATGCCCCACACACAGGGCGACACAAGCCGTCTGCCGGAAGGGTCACGACAACGTTGTCAGTAACTCAACCTTCACCGGCATAGGGTCCGCTACTCAAGTATACACCACAAGGCCATATACGTCCACTGACGTCTTATACTACGCCAAGGTCTCATATGCGCGCACACTACCCACACCCGGTCTCGGGAGGAGTAGAAGAGACACACACACCACACCCTGGGACTGGCTAGGATCCGTACCTCTGCGCCCGTTAGTACGGCTGTGTCTAGCTACCTAACACGGGGTATGCGCCACTGCGTCCGTCAGCAACGTACACTTGTCCTAACCAAGATACACTTGTGGGGACACCACCGGGTCCACTACCGGGCCCACTACTCGGAGCCGACGCCGCACCGCCCTAACTGCACCGAGCTTATGGCTCGGAGACTCGACTGAAGACCCTGCATACTGAGTAGATATACTTGTGTGTATTTTGAGTGTATTTTGAATATTTGTACGTGTGTAAAATACATGTTTTACTACATGTATTTACTTTTCTTTTATTAGGCAAGGTTGGTCAAAAGTTATTTATATTTTAATCTTGTTAAACCCATAAGTCAATAGTGGGTTGGTGGGGTTGTCTTGTTAGGCTAGGATATATATACAAATAAGTATAGTCTTAAGGGCTTTTATGTATTGGCTCTTCCTATATAAAGAGGCCAAAGGGGTGCTACGAGAGATATGTTGTTATGAATGAATGAAGTGTTGTTTTGTGTAACAGTCATTATCTCTTGCCTTTCCCTTCTCTCTCTTCTCTTTTGTGAGGATTGAGCGTCGCCCGGTGTGAGACCGTCCGGCGTGAGGCCGAGCTGTGTGAGATAGCAGTTATCCGTCCCGTCTTGTTCGCGTCCCAGAGTGCCGTCAATCCGTCATAAACGTCGCCGCCGCGTCAAATTGGTATCAGAGCCTAACACGGCGCCTCCGCGACTCCGACGTCTCCGTCGTCGGTCCTTCATTCTTTCAATTATTAGAAGTGAAAAAAAAAAGAAAAGAAAAGAAGAGTAGCAGAAAAGAACTTGGTTGAGAGGGATTTTGAAAAAAATATATATAAAAAAAATATCAGAATAGGCCTACTGTTGGGAAGAAGAAAGGAAAAAAAATAGAAAGAAAACAAAATTTTCCCTCTCCCGTTCTCTCTCCCCATTTCTCTCTTTCCCGTAATCTCTCTCTCTCTCTATTTCCCTCTCCCTCTCTATTCTCTCTCCCTCCAGTATTTTCCTATTTCTGTTAATCACCCTCTCTCTCTATTTAATACTTCTCTCTCTGTTAATCTCTCTCCTAATCTCTCTCTCTCTGCACAAAGTAGAAGACATAATTAAAAAAAAGAGAGAGAAAAGAGTTCGCAGTTAACATCGTCGCCCGTGCCCAGTTTGCAGTTCTGCCTGGCCACAACGGCCATCTGCTTCGCCGCGGCCACCAGCAGGCGCCACCGCCTGCGTCGCCTGTGCCCGGGCGCGCCCCCCCCCCCCCTGCGACCCAACCGCCCCGCGCCCAGGCGCGCCCGCGGCCGCCTTGCGCCCTCCCAGGCGCGCACGCGCCCGCGCCCTGCCGAGGCCGTCCCGCGGCTTCCCTGCGCCCACCCGGTGCGCGCCCCGCGCCCGTCCGGCTAGCGCCCGCCCGCTCGAGCGCGCCTCCATGCGCCCAGCCCCGCGCCCTGCGTGCTCCGCCCGCCCGCGCCTGAGCGTGGGCCCGCAGGCCACCCGCCGCCGCCGGCTTCGCCGCGCACCACCGCGCTCGCGGCCGCCCCTGCCGGCAGTAGCCGGCCACGGCTGCCCCCGCGCCCAAACACACCAGCACCGGCTCGGCCACGAGCCCCCCTCTCCGCGCTAGCCCGTTCACACGCGGCCGTCACCTCCGCAGCCCTCTCCCTGTCTTCATCTTTTCCTCCCTCCACCGCCTGTCCACTGCAAGTCCACCCACGGCACCTCCACCATCGTCACGCCACCCACCGGTGAGCCCCACCGCGCACAGCGCCCGGCCGGCCCATCCATCTTCGCTCGCGTGGGTGACCAGCCGAAAGGATTGACAAAAAAAACAAAGAAGAAGAAGAGTAGGTGGAGGTTGAAGAAAAAAAAAGGAAAAAAAACGCTTAAAAAAAGGAGTATGAAAAGTCAAAAAAAAGTTGGTGAAGTTTGAAAAAAAAAGGGGAGATTTGGAATATATATATATATATATATATATATATATATTATTTAAAAAAAGAGTGGTTTAAGAAAAAGTTAGATATAATATATATATATATATATATATATTTGAGATATATATAATCCTATATATATCATATATATATATATATATATATATATATATATATATATATCTTTTTGACTTATTGATCGTGGCATCCGAAATCCGCAACAACGGTTGTCCGGTACCCGAGTCGTCGGGTAGCTGACACACAGGCCGTAATTTACGGACGATGGTACCTCTGAGTCTCCCTGCGCGGAGAATTTGGACTGATTTGTTCCCCTGCGCGGGAAATTTAAGCGATTTTTAATAATTCAATCCTCCCTGCGTGGAGTGAATGCTTTGTAACCGCTCAAGCTTCGTCGACGCCGTGCGGGCCCGCACGTCCCCGCTCGCCTTCGTCTCCGGTCGGAGTTAGACTTTTCAGTCTAGCTAGGTACGTGCTCCCCTCACTTACTCATTTAGTATCTTTTCAATTGCCGCGCGAAGTGAGAGAGAGCCCGATCCATGCAGCCAGTCCTCTGAGTGCATCGCTATGGACGGAAAGCGAGAGCTTGTATGCACCTATCCTTTAAGGCCCTAGGCTGTCATATTAGGGCACCATAATTGTCAGGAGGTAGTTCCACAACTACTTCGCCTACAGGCGAGCAACTCTCCCTGACCAGTCCCTTCAAATTGACCCTTTGCCAATTAGCCAATAAAATTCGGGTCTATAGCTTGCTAATTATCGGTCTCAGGACTGCATCATTTAGGTCCATGGTCGTGCATGTCACGTTGGTCTAGGAATTCATCCGACCATCTAGAGCGCCCCTCAACGCTACTCATGGATCAAGAGAGCGTGACTGCCATGCTAGTCCAGCTCGAGCACAACCTTGTGGCCCACTTTGAAGAATCCATAGGCCAACTACGGACGGAACTCGATAAGAGGATCTAAGCCTTAGAGGATCGATTAAAAGGGGAGGAAGGAAGAGTGAATGGCCACAGCAATCCCGTAGCCAATCCTAGGGAGGAAAGAGAACAAACCCGCCCGAATCAGGCTCCCCAAGGTAGAGAGCAAGAGACACGTACGCCTCGAGAGAGAGACCACGACGATGAAGATATCATCTTACGGAACGTCAAGATTGACGCTCCAAGTTTTGATGGGTCCCTCAACCCCGCTACATACCTTGAGTGGGAGACCGGGATGGACCAATATTTTGATTAGCATCGCCGCATGACCCCTGCCACAAGGGTGAGGTTTGTCAAAATGAAACTCCTGGGTCAAGCCAAAACTTACTGGTGCAATGTTGAGAATCTCCTAGCATGGAGACGAGAGGAGCCTATTAGCACGTGGGAAGAAATGAAGGAGAAATTGAGGGAGAAGTATCTGCCACCTTCCTACCATCAGCGTCTTTTAGACCAATGGCAGAAATTCACTCAAGATGGAAAGTCCGTGGACGAGTACATCACCAAATTTGATGACTACTTCCTTCGGAGTCGAGTCATGGAGGATGCCTCTGTCACCCTCTCTCGGTTTAGGGCTGGCTTACACGAGAGTATTCAGCGGGAATTATTATTGCGGGAGGTTAACACCCTCGAGCACGCCTACCAGGTTGCACGAGATGTTGAGAGGTTTCAAAGGGTGACCCCACCTCGGGTTCCCATCTACCGCCAACCTGAAACCCGAAATCCCATAGTTCGCTATACTGAGAGAGATGGCCCCTCCACCTCCTACGTCCCTACTGCTACCCCACTTAGGGCCGTTGCCCCTACAACTCCTTTCCCACTGAACTCCTTACCTGCACCCGCAGCTGTGCCTAGGCTGGAGTATGCTCCATCAGTTGAAAGGAGAGATGACAAAGGAAAGGGATTCGTCCCTAGCACCTCCCAACCAGCCCCTATCTCGGGAGTCTGATGCTTCAGGTGTCATAACCTAGGGCATATTGCCACCAATTGCCCCACCCGAGCCTTGGTCATCACCGACCCCCAGCCTATGGAGCTTCCACCTCAGGAAGGAGAAACCCTTGAGAGATATGAGTCTGACCCTGATCTCGTGGCCCAGTTTGAGGAATTAGATGCAGGGTATGCGGGAACGCATGTCGAGTACATGCAAGTGGGAGAAATTGCAGAGAATTCAAACCAGGGAAGACTAGGCGTAGTTCGCTGCATCCTCGCACACCCACAGGAGGACGACTGGCGTCGAACCTCCATCTTCCAAACCTACATCATGGTCAAAACTCAACCCTGCAAGGTGATCTTTGACAACGGGAGCTGTATCAATGCAGTCTCTTCAGACTTTGTATCCCGTCTAGGTCTACCTACTCATCCCCATCTGAGGCCATATAACGTGGCTTGGGTTGACGACACGTCTATCCCAGTCACCACTACATGTGTCATTCCCATCCAGTTCCAGTCCTACCAAGGACAAATCCTATGCGATGTAGTGCCTATGAAGGTTGGGAGCATCATCTTAGGACGGCCATGGATCTACGATGTAGACCTTACTACATTCGGTCGGTCCAATGAGTGTTCCTTCTCCCACAATGGGAAGAGGATTCAGCTGGTCCCAACAGCCCCAAAGGTAGCCACGGGAAAGAGTCCTACCTCCACACCCGTTGCATCCCCCAAAATCCAGGAGAATGCCTCAACCCCCACCAAAGGGAAGCTTCACATTCCCTCCTCTCCTACACCTGTCATGTCCATCCCTAAGGCCCCTAAGGTTGACCATGACCCGATTAGGCGCCTTAACTTCATAGGTGTTCGTGAGATGAATAGAGAGGTTGCCGAGGGTGCCCCTGTTTGGGCTGTTGTCGTCACCATTACCCCTGAGGAGTCCCAAGTCTCCATCCCACCTGAAGTCCAGACAATCCTGCAGGACTTCCAAGATATATTCCCGGAAGACTTACCCTCACGATTCCCTCCCATGCGTGATGTGCAACACGCCATTGATCTTGTCCCTGGGTCCACCCTACCCAACCTTCCCCATTACCGCCTGAACCCCAAGGAGCATGCTGAGCTCCAAAGGATTGTCGAGGACCTTATCCACAAAGATTTCCTCCGGGTGAGCAAGAGCCCGTGTGCTGTCCCTGCCTTGCTCACACCCAAGAAGGACGGCACCTGACGGATGTGTATTGATAGCCGTGCCATCAATAAAATCACGGTCAAGTATAGATTTCCCATTCCTCGTCTTGATGACATGCTTGACATGTGAGTGGAGCCACCATCTTTTCCAAGATTAACTTTAAAAGTGGCTACCACCAGGTTCGGATTCGACCAGGGGATGAGTGGAAGACAGCCTTCAAAATAAAAGAAGGTCTGTATGAGTGGCTTGTCATGCCGTTTGGGCTATCCAACGCCCCTAGCACTTTCATGAAGCTTATGACTGAAACCCTTCGTCCCCTCATTGGTCGCTTTGTTGTCGTCTACTTTGACGACATCCTCATTTATAGCCACAACCCTCAGGACCACATTCACCATTTGAGGGAGGTCTGCGAGACCCTGAGGAAAGAAACCCTGTTTGCCAACCTGACTAAGTGTGAATTCATGACAGACCGGGTCACTTTTCTCGGATTTGTGGTTTCAAGTCATGGAGTGTCTGTGGACCAATCCAAGGTCCGAGCCATAATAGACTGGCCAGAGCCCCAGAATGTCCACGACGTTCGAAGTTTCCACGGGCTAGCCACCTTCTACAGACGCTTCATCTAGGGATTTAGCACCATCATGGCACCCATTACGGATTGCATCTGTAAGGGGAATTTTGAGTGGACCAAAACCGCCTCCCAGACTTTTCTTACCATAAAGGAGCTTATGACCAAAGCCCATGTCCTCCGCCTACCAGACTTTTTCAAAGTCTTTGAGGTTTCATGTGATGCATCTGGCGTAGGAATAGGTGGAGTGCTTAGCCAGGAGAGCCACCCTGTGGCTTATTTCAGCGAGAAGCTTTCTGATGCAAAGCTTCGATACTCTACCTATGATAAGGAGTTTTATGCCGTGGTCCAAGCCCTTAAACACTGGAGACATTATCTCTTACCACAAGAGTTTGTCTTATACTCAGACCACGAGGCTTTGAAATTCTTTAGCTCTCAGAAGGGTTTAAACCCTAGGCATGGTCGGTGGGTAGAGTTCCTCCAGTCCTTCACCTTTGTCCTAAAACATAAGGCTGGAAAGGACAATAAGCTGGCCGACGCCTTGAGTCGAAGGGTCTCCCTTCTTTCCACTGTTCGGGTAGAGGTCACCGGATTTGACCGCATGAAGGAACTCTATGGAGAGTGTCCTGATTTTGGCCCTGCCTATTCTGCTCTGTCTGCTGGATCCTCGACAACATTTGCTGACTATCTACTCCATGATGGTTTTCTATTTCGAGGGCAGCAACTCTGTGTCCCGAGGACTTCTGTTCGGGATTTTCTAGTCTGGGAAATGCATGCTGGAGGTCTTGCTGGTCACTTTGGCCGCAACAAGACCATCCATTCTGTGGAGGAGCACTTCTATTGGCCTGGCCTAAAGAGAGATGTGGCCAAGATTGTAGCCCAGTGTAGGACATGCACGATGGCCAAACAGGTCAAACAGAACACTGGTCTCTACACTCCTCTCCCCGTTCCTGATCGACCATGGGTTGATGTGAGCATGGATTTTATCCTTGGGTTACCACGCACTGCTCACAAGCATGATTCCATCTTTGTTGTCGTTGACAGGTTCTCTAAAATGGCCCACTTCATTGCATGTTCTAAAACATCTGATGCATCTAGAGTAGCCCATTTATTCTTTGATGAAGTCGTGCGTTTGCATGGTCTCCCCCAAACCATCGTGTCTGACCGAGATGTCCGGTTCAATAGCTATTTTTGGAAGACACTTTTGTAGACGGCAAAAGAGTGTCGTCCACCCTCGGGGGAAAGAAACAATGATGCAAAGTAATGATGAAAAGGTGATTGCCAGAGAGGTGGAGATGGCAAGGGACGTCCACCCTCGTCTGTCCTAAGAGATAGAAATGACGAGATCAACTCAAGAAGAGAAAGAACATAAAGGAGAGAAAGGAAAGAAGGATGGACGTGGCGGAGATAGGGGTCGGAAGACCCTCTCGCGTAAACTAACCCCTTCCCGGTAAGCGTGACTTACCGTTCCACGAGTAGTTTTCCATATACCAGGAAATCCGAGAATCTAAGTAACAGAAATGGGGAGGCACGAAGACTCAGAAACTGCAGCGGTATATCGTTCTCCAGAAAATTACAAAGACAATACGAACCAAGACATACCACCACAAGACATTGGTCTTTGTGGGGTTCTAACAGCGATGCAATAATATCAACACTAATGATAATATATGTACGTATTAGGACCGCCGCAAGACATTGGCCTTACGGGGTTTTTATTGCAATATAGATAATAAACATGAGTATATATACATAAGACCACCGCGAGATATTACTCTCCGCGGGATTTTTACTGTAATATATATAATAAAAGGCTTCGCGAGGAATTACTTCCGTCACGTGCACCTTCGCGAGGAATTACTTCCGTCGCAGGGTTTAGACAGAAATTTAAAGAAATAAAATGACAGAATGAAAAAGGTTTCGCGAGGAATTACTTCCGTCACGTACACCTTCGCGAGGAATTGCTTCCGTCGCAGGGTTTAGACAAAAATCAAAGGAATAAAATGACAGAATAAAAAAGGCTTCGCGAGGAATGACTTCCGTCACGTACACCTTCGCGAGGAATTACTTCCGTCCCAGGGTTTAGACAGAAATCAAAGGGAAAAAAATGACAGAATAAAAAGGCTTCGCGAGGAATGACTTCCGTCGCAGGGTTTAGACAGGAATTAAAGGAATGAAATGACAGAATAAAAAAGGCTTCGCGAGGAATGACTTCCGTCACGTACACCTTCGTGAGGAATGACTTCCGTCGCAGGATTTAAACAAAAAGGAAAATTGACAGGAAAGAAAGGGGGAAGGGGATGTGATCGCCAGGGGCTGAGAGCCCCACAGGAAATGTCTGATCGCGTTCGCCGCCGAAGCGGGAGCAGTGCGGGTCCTCTCTTCCTCTTCCGTCGGCCGGTCGACGAAGAGGGCCTTACTTTGGTTACCCTGATTTTATTATTCTTTTTTGTTTTGTTTTATCTTTGTTATTATATTTTTTGGAGGGGTTTGTTACTTTTATTATTTTTTTATGCTTTTTATGTCTTTAGAGAGACGTGAGAAGATGAAGAAAGAAACCGAGAGGTAGATGATAGAATAAGATAATATGATATAAGGAAAAACCACTAAGAAAAATATAGGTAGAGTGAGAGACGTATTCTAGACAAAACAGAAGAGAATGGAAATGAAGATTTAATGATATATGATAACAACAAGAGAGGGGAGATAGACTTCCTTTTAGACAAAATGGAGAGGGATGAGGGTGGAACTTTAACGATAAATAACAATAACAGGAGACATAATCAGAATAGGATGAGGGAGGCGATAGCCGGGTACCTCAAGATAGGAGTGATGGTCGCATTTTATCCCCGAACTGGGGATCACGTGAATTCCTCCTCCTCTTCTTTCGGTCGACTGAGGAAGCGGGCTTCCGGACTGTTAACCCTCGCAAAACACAACATACAAAAGAAACAGATGATGGATTAGAAGAAAAGTAGTGTAGTATCGGTCCCTTGAAATGACAATGACATGATCATGTTCAAACACACACATGTTTAGTGTTGTTTAAAACCCCTTTGGAATAGGATGGATGAGCGACATGGTGAATAAATGACTAAAGTTCTCTCAAAGAGAAGAATTTGATGGATATGGCAAATGATGCATACATGCAATTAAATGAATGAAAAGTAGACAGTAAAAGGGGGGAAGAAAGCTTATTCAGATATAGATGATGGGCTCGAGGGTGAGCTTCTTCGGCAAGGTGGGAGTAAAGCAGGCATGTAGCGCAGCAGAACGACTGTCCTAGTACCCTCGAACGCCGAGGAATTCAACCTTCTTTATTTCACGGGCTTCAAGATTGACCAGACCGGAGCATCTCTTTCCATTCCGTACGGACACATACAAGCATTGACACACGCACCTGCAAGAACACTCACACATACACACCTATATACATGTACGGGAATACATCTATAAAGGGGGGATCGAAAGAGAGAGGGTTGGAGAGAAAGGAAGAAAGGGAGAAAGAGGAGAAGAACTCTTTTTTGAGATTTTTATACTTTAGTTTTATTATATAGTATATATATATGTAGAGGATATATATATATACATTAACTATATAAGATATATATATATAATATGCTTATATATATAAGCATATTATATATGTTATATCTAAAAGAGGAAGGGCAGAAGAGAGAGAATAAAAGAGAGAGAGGGAGAGAATATCAGAGAGGGAAAGATGAGATAAAAATAAAAGTAAAAGAAAAGAGATGAGATGAGAGAGTTTGAGATAGGGAGAGAGGGGGGAGAAATAAAGAAAGAGAAAAAGAAAGGGTGAAGATGAGAGTGGGAAATCGAGGGACAGTGAGAGAGGGAGAGGAATAGAGGGAGAGAGGAGATAAAAAGAAAATAAATAAATAAAACTAAAAAAAAGAAATGAAGAGACCGAGAGAGGAGAGGGGGATGCGAGAGAGAGAGAGAGAGAGAGAGTGAGAGGGGGAGTGAGAGAGAGAGAGAGGGAGGAAGCGGGGGAGAGAGAGGGAGAGTGGGATAGGGTGAGAGCAGAGAAACGGGAGAGAGAGAAGATGCTAAAAAAATTAAAGAGAAAGGGAGATCGGGCGAGAGAGGGGGGGTGCGAATGAGAGAAGGGGGAGTGAGAGAGCAGAGAAAGGAGGGAGAGAGAGAGAGAGAGGTTGCAGAGGGAGCAGAGAGAGAGGGAGAGAGGAAGCGGGGGAGAGAGAGGGAGAGTGCGGGGAGAGAGGGAGAGAGCGAAAGGGAGAGAGAGAGGGGGGTCCGGCCGCGACGACGGGAGCGGCGGCCGGAGGCGATGCAGCCGGTGGGGGCTGGACGGAGACGGCAGCGGCGATGGAGACGTGGCCGGAGGGCGGCGCGGTGGTGCTGGCCGGAGCAGGGGGCAGAGCGGCTGGGGACCGGAGGCGGAGCCGCGGCCGGAGGAGGCTTCGGGCGTGCAGGTGTGCGGCGGTGGCGAGCGGGGCAGAGGTGGTCCGGGGCGAGCAGGCGGCGTCGGGGGGCGCTACGGGCGGCCGGAGGCGACGGGGGTGCTGCGGGCGGCCGGAGGCGACGGGGGTGCAGGTGGGGGGTGGTTAGCAGGCGGCGTCGGGGATGCTGTGGGCGGTGCTCACGGGCGACGTGGGAGGTGGCCGCGGAGGGTGCAGCAGCGGTCGGCTTGCATGCAGGGGAAGATGACGAGGGCGGCAACGTCCGGCCGGAGGGAGTCCGGCACGGTGGGCGGCGGTGATGCTAATGCAGATGGAGAGGCGGCGAGGGGCTTGCGGACGACGTGCATGCGCAGGCGGGAGGTGGCTCGGCAGTGGCCGCGGCGGACGGTGCGACAGCGGCGGTGCTCGTGGGCGACGTGGGAGGTGGCTCGGCAGTGGCCGCGGCGGGGACGTGGATGGTGCACCGGCGGGAGGGCAGAGCTCACGGGCGCGACGACCGGACGACGACGGCAGCGACGGGGGCGTTAGCAGGTTGGCAATGTGCATGCGAGGGAGGACGGTGGCGTGTGCAGGTAGCTGAGGCAAGCAGTGGGGAGCTGAGGAGAAGAAAGGGAGAGTGAGTCTCCTCCTGCGTGCAGTGAGATGGAGGGGGTGTTAGAGAGGGGGTGGCTGTGGGTTCGCCCAGAGTGGGAAAAGGGGAGTGAGAGAGAGTGTTAAAGAGAGGGGGGCCAGATCCGAGAGACCCGGGAGGGGAGTGAGGAAATAATAAAAGATGGGGCCATGTCCATTAAATTTTATTTATTTTTTTTTAGAACAAAAGTGGGCCAAGCCCATTAGTACACATCTATATATATATATATTTATTTTTGAATAGGAATGGGCCAAACCCATTAGCACAAATGTTTTCTTTTGGTATATTTTTTGAATAGGAATGGGCCAAGCCCACACGATTAACCTTCCCCCTTTTTTAGGATTAAAAAGATGGACCAAGCCCATTAACATTTTTTTTGTTTTGTGTAGGAATAGTCACAAGCCCATTAACAAGAATTACTATTCAAGAAGCCACAGATTATTAGATTAAATTAGAGATTACTCAACTAACTTAACCGTGCGAGCTGCTTTGGGGCGTCTTAGTGTAATACGGGATCTGCTCAGCATAATGCTAAAATGTCGTGTCTATAACTTTGGCACCTAGTTGGCACCAAACTGAAGTTTTCCACTGCCTATCACCCCCAAACTGACGGGCAAACTGAGGTCGCCAATAGGAGTTTAGGGAATCTATTGAGGTGTCTTGTAGGGGAACATTCCGGCACTTGGGATCTTCTTTTACCCCGAGCCGAATTTGCATACAACAGTTCCGTCAATAGGTCCATAGGTATGAGTCCATTTGAGATCGTGCATGGCTACAAACCTAGGAAACCTGTGGATCTCATTCCCCTTCCCCTTGAGTCTCGGACATCCAAGTCAGCTGAGGAGTTTGCACAACATGTCAAGAGTCTACATGAGTCGATTAGCAAGCAAATCAACCTCAGTAATGAAACCTATAAAAAGTTGGCTGATTCGCATAGGCGTCACCATGAATTCCAAGAAGGTGACATGGTTATGGTCCGGGTTCGACCCGAACGACTCCCCTCGGGAGCCGTTAAAAAGTTGCAAGCCCGTAGTGTTGGACCCTTCCCAATTCTACGGAAGATTGGCTTCAATACTTATGTTGTGGACTTACCTCCCGAATATGGGATTAGCTCGACCTTTAATGTGGCAGACCTAGTGGCCTACAAGGAACCCACAGCGATTCCTAGTGACTATTTCGAGCCTTCTCCTCCCATTGAGAGTGAGCCCACCCCTGTGCGTCCCACAGCCTCGAGAGTTCCGCGCGAGCACATTGAGAGGATACTGGATGAACAGGTGACCACTACACGGAGCAGGGTGTACCAACGCTACCTTGTCCGCTGGCGGGACCGTCCAACTTCTGATGATTCCTGGATTAGCCGGGAAGATCTCCAGCGTCTCGATCCAGATCTGCTGGAGCACTACCACAGCAGTGTCCCCCCTTACTCGACGGAGTCGAGTTCCAGCCGCCCCGGGAGGGTTGGTGGGGACACCACCGGGTCCACTACCGGGCCCACTACTCGGAGCCGACACCGCACCGCCCTAACTGCACCGAGCTTATGGCTCGGAGACTCGACTGAAGACCCTGCATACTGAGTAGATATACTTGTGTGTATTTTGAGTGTATTTTGAATATTTGTACGTGTGTAAAATACATGTTTTACTACATGTATTTATTTTTGTTTTATTAGGCAAGGTTGGTCAAAAGTTATTTATATTTTAATCTTGTTAAACCCATAAGTCAATAGTGGGTTGGTGGGGTTGTCTTGTTAGGCTAGGATATATATACAAATAAGTATAGTCTTAAGGGCTTTTATGTATTGGCTCTTCCTATATAAAGAGGCCAAAGGGGTGCTACGAGAAATATGTTGTTATGAATGAATGAAGTGTTGTTTTGTGTAAGAGTCATTATCTCTTGCCTTTCCATTCTCTCTCTTCTCTTTTGTGAGGATTGAGCGTCGCCCGGTGTGAGACCGTCCGACATGAGGTCGAGCTGTGTGAGATAGCAGTTATCCGTCCCGTCTTGTTCGCGTCCCGGAGTGCCGTCGATCCGTCTTCCACGTCGCCGCCGCGTCATACACACGCTCAGGCGGTCTCACCTCTGCACAAGGAGTGTCGCACGCACTAGGCTATCTTGCCTGGTCCAACACAATAAGCCACTAGGATCTTTCGCGGTCTCGCGGAAACCCACATCAACTCTATCATCCGCGGTCCCGCGAGAATCTCGAGAAAGGCGTACACGCGTACGCAAACCACCGCAAACCACGGTATGACACCACGGTGCTAAGAAAACTACCCACGGTCTAAAGACAGAAACTAGTGGACACCGGCCCACTAAACCCACACAGGGACTACCCACCGCTATCACAGAACTCACGCGGATACGACCCTCCACGGTCACAGGACTCACGCAGATATGACTCACCATGAGCACACACACACAGGCCATGCGGAAATAACCCTACTTATACAACCGAGCTCACCATAAGGAATCTATAAAATCTTGAGTTACATGAACACATTCTCAGGCGACTGCCACCCTTACGAGGCCGAAATGGCCCAATTTTTATGAGTTTCCATGTTTATAACTTTAACTCTTATATTACGGAGTGAAAACTCATTTTCAGGGGTCAACCGGGCCGAACTGCAAGCCCCAATCGGTCGACCAGCAGTGCTGGTCGGTCGACCAACACTAGGACAGGTCAGTCGACCAACACCCTGGTCGGTCGACCGACTGGGTGGTTCGGTCGATCGACCTGCCCCTGGCAGGTCGACCGAAGCCGCCCAGTGGCGACTGGGCCAAACAGGCTGCCCAATCGGCCAACCGAACCGAGGAATCTGTTGATCGATTCCGGCACGCCCGCGACGGGAACCCCTCCGTGAGGTCCCGTTCCACGCCCCACTCGCTCCATTGCGAGTGAGAAACATGGGGAAACACTCCCCGGCCTCTAACACACCCATTCACGTCAAATGTACTAGAAATCATCACCCGAATCGACAAAACCGTCCCTCGACCCAAAATATGCATTTAAACCCCAACAAAAGGGAAACCCGCTCGAACTCGCTAATCGGCAGAAAAATGTGAGGGGATGATGCAAGGAGGGTAAGGATCTATCCCCCTATCTTTCTCGAAGAAATCACGCGAGTTCGGGTCTGATCCCCGCCGAAATCACTCATCCCACGGCCGGATCTTCATGAAAACGTGAAAGCCTCTACAATGACGCCGTCTCCCGCTCCACGCTCTAATCCTCGCCGCTCGTCGCCCGCGCCACCCTCCACCTCGCCGCAAGTCTCCCCCGTCGGCCGCCGGAAAAGAAGAGGGAGAGAGGAAGAGACGTGAGAGTGAGAGAGGGAGAGAATGAGAGTGAGGGAGAGAGAGTTACGAGAGTGAGAGGGGGAGAAATGAGAGGGGGTGAGGGGGGGTTTAAAAGAAAATCTTATTTATTTTATTTTCTTTTTTTCCTTTCAATTAGAAAATTCCAATAACTCTAAAAAAATCTCGAAAAATACATTCTGACTCCGAAAAAATTTAGGAAAAAGTTAGGCCGATCCACGAGCCACCACGGACCCAAAATAATTCACCTACATACCATTTAAGGGTCTGATAATCTGATATAAAAGTCTGAACCTACTCGGACACGATCCGCAACTTGCGAAAACACGATTCGAAAATCCGAGACGTTACAATTTTTCAGGGGACAGGTTTCAAGAAGAGGCTACGGGTGTGTTTTTTAGAAGAGAAAAGGGGAGGCACAGCGTGAGTTTGTCTTTCTTTACCTTTTCACCTCTCCCTCTACCTCCTGAGTAATTGAGACCAGAGATATTGTGTCGACATCGATCACGGAGGATCGTCACCCAAATCCTAGGATCTGGAGCATGATACGACAAAGGCGACTCTGGTAGTCATCTTCTTACCTCTGTGATTAAAGTTCATTTTTGCTACCATTGAAAGGTGCATCCTCATATTTAGAACTTTGACATTTTAGTATTATTTTCTTCTGGGGTCCCCCAACATTGGTATCAGAGATAAGTAGATTTTGTTTTCTTTTCTTTTCTTTTAGAGCTATATTTGATGGCGGCTCCATTGGTTACTCCCCACCATGACGATGTCCTCAGACTATTCCAAGGTGTCATCCTCAGACCGTGATTCTCTTCCTTCTTTCCCTCCTCCGAGGACTCACGCGTAGATGCGAGCAACGCTGTGCAGACCTATAGGCCCTTTGGCATAGCCCGTCGGGACGGAAATAAAGCAAGAGATTCCATCATCATCGTCCGGAGAAAACAACATTGGCTCGAGTCTTTCGGTGTGCGGTCCTACGGAGGAGGCGCCCTCTTGATAGCACCGTCTTACAGTCCAGGAGTACCGTTCGGGCTTTCGGAGAACTCTCTGTGGTCAGGAATCGCACGAGGAGATTGCGGCCAGTGTGACAGTTGCGTCACCACTCGTGGGAGAAGCGATCGGGGTTGATCACCTGGTTGCCCACGTTGATGTAGTGGCAGAAGTCATCAGGCCGACCGACCCCGTTCCCCAGGCAATGATGAGTCCCATGAGGGGATATGCGACGGACGACGCGACAATGGTCTTGGAGCACAGGGCGTTCCCTCTTCCCCCACCAGCTAGAGTCCGAGTGCTCCAACCACCACAGGTCACGACTTCAATAGGAGCGAGAAGAGCTGCCCGGCTGACTTGGCAGGCACCTCATGATTCCCAAGCTGGATGGGCTCCTCCACCTTTACTGAGGCTATGGGTGCCTCTCTATCGTGCATGCTTAGGCATCTTGGGATCCCTAGCCACCCACTTGGCGTTCGCAGCCGTCTTATGGACTTCTCCAACCGCCACCTCCTTGGGTACGGTTATATACAGCTATTTTGAGACTTTATGCATAATGACTCGTGTATGGTTTACTTTTGATGTATACTTTTGTTTCTGTCTTTTGTGCATGTGTTTGTACATGCTTGCAACGGAAATTGTGTATATTATATAAACGTGTTTATAAAATAACCTTTTTTCTTTTAACATGTTAAATACCATGTGCATTTAGTTATTTGTTTAAATTTATGCAAATTTATTTTACATATGAGAAATAATTTGTAAATTTACTCGAAGTCGTTCTAATGATATTGAATGATCTTTTATGAGTGGGAGACTATTGTAGTTGGCTGGATCTACTTTCGATCTCATTATATACTAAAATTTCAATATAATTAGTTTAGACTTCCGACATCAAATTGAGACAATGTGTAAATTGACGTCGATTAATTTCTCTTTTTGGTATGAAGTGGTTCATAATCACTGCCAAGAATATAATTGCAGATCTTACAAAAGATGAAAAATTAAACAGCACTAATTATGATATCTGGCACTGTAAGATCCAATATTTGTTAGATGAGCATGACTTGATCGATCATCTGACTGTGACCATGTCACCGCCTCTTGAGGGCAATACTATCTAGCATCGCCAGGACCAAGAAACCTATGTGGTTTGGTTCAAAAGAGATCGTAGTGCGTGTTTTACTATGTTAAGTGTCATGGAAGATGATTTGATAGGCGAGTTTAAGAGCTGCACTATTACTAACTATATATGGGACCAGTTAAGGTTTACTTTTAGTGGAACTTCTGTGACCCGATTAAGGGCTCTTGTGTTAAAATTTGAGACCTACCGGAAAGAGTTACGCCACGACGACTAAACACCTTAAGGTGATGGCAACCATGATTTGTGATTTGAAGGCAACGGGACACGAACTCACTGATGAGCAATATGTGCCTAGGTAGTTCTAGCCTCGAAATATGGGACTAGGCTTGCCACTATCCTTTCTGTCATAATAATTCTTTGCAAAGTGCCGTGACTTTCCACATACATAACAACCTCTTTTGTCAACTTGTTATTTGTGAGATTTTCCTTTAACCTTATAATTTTGATTTTTTTGATAATTGGTTTTCTTATACTTTTGGAACCTAGGATTGGATTTTTGAAATCTAGGATTGGATTTTTGAAATCTAGGATGATTCTCGATCCTGTTTGGGTTAGGATTCTCTATTAGGTTGACATTGGAATGGTTTCTAGATTCAATAAGCTTTCTTTGTTCTTCCTCAATCCTAATAGAACATTGGAGATCATCCAAAGAAATCTTAGAGTGTTTATGTTAAAGAGATCTAGCAAAATTATGCCAAGATGGAGGAAGTTTATCAATTAAGTAAGAAACGATCAAATTTTCATCCATGTTTTGACCTCTAATTTTCATCTCACATATGATATTAAGAAAATCATGGGTTTGAGAAACCACATAAATAACATCATTCATGGTGAAGTGCAGAAACTTTGAGACAATAAAACGTTCAATTTTAGTATCTTCTTTATCATATTTTATCTTCTGGTGCTTTCCATAACTCACAGGCAAAAGGGATAGAACAATAAATATCATAAAGAGTATCATGCAAGTTGCTCAAAATACGACCATGATACAAATAGACAATTTCATTAGGAGTGTAAGTAAGATTTCCTTTGATATTAATTAAATCAGAAGTGGCTATAGTAGAAATATTGTTTGTAGGTGTGGTTGATTCAGGAGCAACGGTCATATCAGAAGAAGGTATGTCCTTCGAATCATATATAGCAGAGACAAGACCCAGAGATGTCAGAAAATATTTCATCTTCTGTTGTCATCTCTTGAAGTTTAGCCCATGAGAATTTCTCAGGTCTCAGATCTTCCATATATACTAGGAAATGAGAATGCAGACATATTTCTTCTGTTTCAAAATTGTTAGAAAAATATCTAAACCTGAGAGGGGTAATACCAGTTTTGAATTTTAAGAAATCAATTATCAAAGCAAATCAATTATAAAGAAAGGGAGAAAGGTTGAGAATCGCCTGTAGGGCGAGAAATGCATCAACGACACTTTCTTTGAAATGGAAGACGCCCTCCACGATGCACAGGGTTCACCGGCGTTCCGTCCCCGAGATATGACTTACCTCATGATTTTGCCCAAGAAAATTAACGACTAGAGGAGCCTTGAATCCAATTTATGTCGATGACTGCCCAATAAAATTTTGAGAAGAAGAAGAAGCAAAATAGAACTTGAGTTTCATACTCTAAGAAACAAAACCATGAGACTAAATAGATCTCTAGAGTTTCATACTCTAGAGATGGAGCCTTTGGTGCCCTTTGATGAAAGGATATGATAAATAAATATTTGGTGAGACTAAGCTAGTTAAGCCACAAGCCCAGGTCACATCTAATGTCCCTTGGGTCCCAACCTAAGGGGGAGCCTCACACAATATATGAGCAAGAAAAACTATCCCATAGCTAAACAGAAAAGGTAGAAATTTGAATCAACACCAAGGAACATCTCCAACATGGGCGAGAGTCGAGAGGCCATCATAGCGAAAATAGATGTAAAGCTCTAGGCTCAAAAGTTGCGCATCACGCACTCTCTCAAGCAATTGAAAGCAAGCATGATGATCGGTTTTATCTCTCAAATGGGGATGTGTCCTCCCCAAGGAGCATCGTCATCCTCATCACAGCCCCATCAGGCGAGTACCATACTTGCTATACCTTTTAATTTGTAAATTTTGATTTATAATACTACTATTTAGTTGAAAGAAATTTAATTGAAAACTAAGTTGTTTCAAAATAACCCCTTTAGGATAAATAAGAAAAGTCGGGTTCGAGGGTCCAATATTTGAAATATATCTTCGATCGACATGCAGACTGTTCCAACATGACCGAAGAGGTTAGAGTGACATGTGGGACCTGACAGAATCCAAATCAGAATTCTAGTTTAGACTCGGTGCTCAAATTACTCACTTATGAATTAAGTTAATTTAAACCAAAGATGTCGGATTCGAGAGGTCAAAAATCTGGCATATCAATCTGATCTGTGTGTCGATCATTCCAACATGACCAGGATAGTGAATTTAAGTGACCTGTGGGAACTGACAGAATACAAATCGAATTTCTCGTTTGGGCTTGGCGCTCAAATCACCCATTTATGAATTAAATTAGTTTAAAATCAAAGACTTCCCATTCCGGGTTCAAAAATATGAAATACTGGTGTGATCGATTTGCCAATTGTTCCTACATGATCAGGGCAGTGAGAGTTACCTATAGGAGTTGACGGAATCTAAATCAGATTCTTGATTTGGGCTCGACCCTCAAATCACCAATTTATGGATTGAGTTAGTTTAAAACTAAAGATGTTAGGTTCGAGAGAAGTCCCCAAAAATAAAAAATCAGTCCAATCGGTGTGTCGATTGCTCCAACATGATCAAAGTGGTGAAATTGACTTGTGAGAGTTCATGGAATTCAAATTAGATTCATAGTTTGGGCTTGGTGCTCAAATCACCCTCTTATGAATTAATTTAGTTTAAACCAAAGATGTTAGGTTTAGAGAGTCAAAAATCTAAAATATCAGTCTGATCGGTATGTCGATTGTTCCAACAAAATCGGAATAGTGAAAGTGACTTGTGGGAGTGTACAAAATTCAAATCGGATTCCTTGTTTAATCTCGATGCTCAAATCATGCACTTATGAATTAAGTTAGTTTAAACAAAAGATGTCGGCTTGGGGGTCAAAATTTTATAATACTGACTCGATCGGTGTGTCGATTATTCTAACATGATCAAGGCGATGAGAGTGCTCTATGAGAATTGACGAAATCTAAATTGGATTCTTGGTTTGAACTCGACGCCCAAATCACCCACAAGTTAGTTTAAAACCAAAGATGTCGGGTTCGGAAGGTCAAAAATTTGAAATACTGATCCAATCAGTGTGTCGATTGTTCCAATACGACTAAGGCAAAGAGAGTGACCTGTGAAACCTGAGGGAGTCTAAATAGGAATTTTTATTTTTTAAAAAATTATTTACTTCAATTTTTTTATTAAAAAATCTATTATATATACATCTAATATTCTTTATTTTTCTTTTTTAATGTAGGAGGATCCTACCTATCCACGTGACGATGACGGGAGAGACGATGATGTGAAGGGAACATCGGGCATTTATTGATTTTTTTGAACCAATGTTGTAAATAAATTATGTTTTCTATACACTATATTCAAAGAATTTTGGATGTTATTTTAATGATGAAAGAGTATTTTTCATTTCAAATTGTGTGTTTGATGTGTGACATTTTATTTCTTTTATGTAAACATATTTTTTATTAAAAAAATATTTTAAAAAATAATTAGTGATAAAAAATTTAGTCGCTAATCTATCACTAACAAAAACCACATAAGAGAGGGTTACTGACAGATTAGCGGTGGAGTAGCGACGGAATGCCTTAGCGATGGAAACGAGACCATCCCTGATCCGTCACTAACTATGGTAGAAGTAGAGACGAAATATTAGAAACGGCTGCGACTGTCGCTAATTCATCTCTATTTTGTGATGGAATAGCGACTGATTAGCGATGAACTATATATCACTAAATGAAGAAAAATTAGCGACGAAAAATTACACTTAAAGATGACATTATATGTCACTAATCCATCTATATTTAGTGAGGGATTAGAGACGGAATATTTTCGTCGATAAAATGGGATCAACGACGGATTAATGATGAAAAGAGTTCGTCTCTAAGATACCGTAATATGGCGGCGGAATAGCGACAGATCCTTTTTCATTGCTAATTAGCGAGTAAATTTAGCTATATATGTGATGCGTCGTTATTCCGTCGCTAATTGGGGGGTTAACGATGGAAGCCGTTCGTTGCTAACTGCGCATTTTCTCGTAGTGATTTCATGCACAAAAGTGTCTATCCGCACTGGCTTGCATGTAATCATAAGAATATTTTAAGTCTCCCACTAGTGGCGTAGTGAACATCCTCTGTCTTTGCAAGGAAGAAGTCTCAGGTTCAATCTCGAGTTCTCCCCTCCCCATAAAAAATATTTATAAAAAATATAAAAATATTTTACGGTAAAGTTCAACACATGGATTACGTGCCATGGGATGTATGTGGGGTTCCTCCAACCTATGCTCTTCTATGACCCAAGAGATCCTGGCCACATCCTTGGAAGAAAACTTCATGTAAAAGGCCATCATCTTCTTCTTGCCTATGATGGGCTCTATCTGGGGTACATCTATCGCCAAACCATAGTTTCATCTTAACTGTATGATATAAAGACCCCTGAGATGAAGAGTGGTTATATCTAAGTCTCTTAACGGAGCAGATACAAAACGAATATATGACTATTCGTATTCGTTCCGTTTTAAAATTTGAATTATCCGATTTTGATCCGTTATCCGATGAATTATTACATTATTTATCCGTATTCGATTCGAATTAAAATTTTAAATTATTCAAAATATTCGCTCCGATTTCAGAATACTCCACAAATTTAACATATTCTATACATGAGATTGCTATCAGCTTTATTAAGACATAGGTAAAAAGGGGAACAACAATGCTACGTAAAAAATCAAAGAACACTTACAATGACTCTAATGATAATAATTTTGATGAAATAAATATAAAAAATTTAATAGATATTCACCACATTAATTGCTCCATAGGAAACACAACTTCTAGTAACGTGAATAATAATAAAAATTTTTATGGGCAAGGAGACATTCAAAAGTCAAAAGTATATAAAATAAATTCTAAATTAAAATACAACTATAAAATGTCTAAATTTTTTTACAATAATATTTATTTTATAATATATTATTTAAAACTATATATTATATGATATATAAAATTACGAACGGATATTTTACGAAACGAATATTATAATATCCGTATCCGCTTCTATAAATTCGGATATTATCCATATCCGAAAAAATGAATACGAATTCAAATATTATCGATTAATACGTATTCGAATTCGAAGTGAATCCGGATAATATCCGAATCCACAAACTTAATTATATTATATCACTCTTCAAATAGAGCGGCACTGTAGCCGTTCTCCTGTGTCATTGATTATGCAAAATATTGGTAAGCTTCCTTTTACCTAATTCTTCTCTATTATCCTTTGTGTTCATTATGATCCTAATCTTAATATTGATTCTCCATCTTAGACTTTTATACGTCAATGATCATTCATAAGAGATAAGCTTTGCATCGCATTGTGCATAAATAACAATAAATCAAATTATATTTTGTATATTCAATGGGTAGAAGGATAAAACTTAGGAAGGGAGCGAAAAATAGGATTAATTACAAGTGGACAAAATAGGGGAGAAATTATGGTTAATTTATTATACTTTAAGATTCAGAATTATTATAAGTAAATTAAGGTTGTGTTGGGAAACACAAAATTTAGAAAATATGCATAATAGTATAAGAATGAAACATGAACAAAGTGAGAAAAAAATAATCTAGATATAGTTTACGCACCTAAATGATGTTTTAGTGATTTTTTTTATTTTTTGACTTTGCATAATCCCTTGGTCTTCTCATAGATGACTTAACATATATGTAGAGGCCCTTTCTTAACCACCTTTCATTTCAAATTCTCTCATAATCTGAACTTTCTTAAACACTAAAGCGAATTAACAAAGTCTCTCAAAATAAATTTCTTTTCAGTTTGAAACTCTTAAAACAAATCAATAGTCATAAAGCATTTTTTATTAATAATAATAAATTAGAATGCTACTCTTTTTTATTTTCACACCAACCTACATAGGACTCGACAGTATCCTTGCTTTCAACGAGACATTAAGGGGAAAAAGCTATTTTATCTGCTGATTTGTGAACTTTAACAAAGAAACAAATTATCGGATTTTCCGTTGCCATTTACATGAAGAAGTATCCTCAAGTTTAATCAGACGTCACTTGGAAATTTTATATAAGAAGCTGTGTATGTGATGATTTATGAACTTTGGGAAATAAACCGATTATCGGATTTTCCGTTAAACCGTTTACATCATCCTTTAGGATTTGTTGGCGCTCGAAGGCCCTGGCGTCTCGCGGCGCTCAATTCTCTGCCAGAGGTGCTCCCATGGCGGACGAAGCTGCTCGCAGATGCTAGCGTCCTTCTCCGGGCTCGCCATGGAGCCACCCGCCACCACCTCCGCCGTTCGCGTCCTCATCCGCCCCCCTTCCTCCTCCTCTTCGGCGACCAAAACCCCTTCCATCGCTGCTTCCTCGAGCCACGCGGACCTCCCACCCTCCAACCCCTCCCCTCCCCCTTCCGCCGCCCCCAACCGCTCCTCTTCTGCTCCTTCTTCCCCTCCCCTTCCCGAGGGCGTCGTGGTGGTCGGCTTCGTCGGCTGCGGGGCCGGGGACGGCGTGGCCCATCTGATCAACCGGGTCCTCGATGCCGACGTCTTCGGCTCCACTGGCCTCGACAAGGATCTGCGCGTCGAGGGATTCGAGGTTGGGGACGGGCAGGAGGACTGGTTCCGCCACCGGAGGATCAGTTATTATTATGAACCGGAGAAGGGCATCGTCTTCCTGCAGTTCTCATCATCTGCGCCGATGTCGTTGTTGGGATCGGAGTGCTCGGCTTCTGAGAGCGGGGACGTCAGGCTTGAGTCGTTTGTGGAGGAGCGCGACTCCGAAGACCTCCGGGGCTTGCTGCTGATGTTCTCCGTGAGTTTTCTTTTCCAGTTCAAATGAGGGATAAGCTGGGTAGTAGCTTTGGCGCTTCTGGTTGTAAGGGGAAGCGATTTAACGATGCATCTATGCTTTCTACGTCATTTATTTGAGGTCTTTGTTATCCATTTCTTCGTTTTCTTCTTTAATCTTGTACTAAAGATGCTATCGGTATATTAAAATTTTGCGCTTAATCTCAGTTACTCCAAAGAAATAAAAAAGTGCACGCTGTTTGCCTCATTCTCACAATGGAAGCAACAGTAGATTTCTATGAATGAAATACTTAGGACATCATTTTTGTCAATTGAGCATTTCTCTCTCTAGGCGATCTAGAGAGAGAAGCTCTGGGGACGATGAGGCGTGAGGGAGAGGTCCCGGTGTTCGCCTCATGGGCAAATCATGTCCTATTGGGGAGCACGGGTCGCCAGAACTCCGGTGGAGTTTTCTGGGGAGCGTCTGGGGCGAACCGCATCCCCCTGGGAAGCAGCCGCTCCTGGGATGCTGCTGGGATCGGAGGTGGAGGTGGACGTGGGGGATATGGCCTTCATTCTCTCAAGGGGGAGGTCTGATCTGCTTCCGCTGCCGGAGAAGGGGCCACCTGCAAAAGTTTTGCAGGGTGTCGGAGGAAGAGGAATGGAGAACGGAAGACTGGCTGGAGGTTTACTATCCCGGCGTCCAAAGCAAGGCTTTATCTTTGCCTGCCAGGGTAGGAATGCGGAAATGTATGGACGTCGAAGACATTCCCTCCGACTTTCTCCAGGACTGGTGGGCATGGTATGCCGGTCTGTTCCTATCCCCAATTGAAGGAGGGTGGAGCTGAATAGGGTGAGAGACCTCCTAAACGCTAGGTCGGGAGGGGACGGCCAATGGGAGGTGCGTGAAGTACACAGGTTAGGCTTTCTAGCGGTAGGTCAATGTGGGGAGGTGGTGGATGCGGCGGCGGAAGTGGGAGTCTTGGCTGTGGTGGGAGTCCTTCTCCGTGTCCAAAGATGGACCCTTGGGCAAGGCACCTTCCTAACTTGAGGAAGGTCGGCCTCCGCATCAAAATGGTGGGACTATCCCTCATCCTCTGCGACAAGGGAATCCCACTTGGTCAAGGCGTTCAAATGGGTGGAGCCTAGAAGCCTGTAGTTCACCCTGGCCAAGAAGTTGACTGCTATGGAGGCGACACTCTGGACCTCTAGCCCGGCGGTGGTACCATTGGCGGTGTCCTTCACCATGGGGGAGGAGGAATTGGGCGTTTGGATCACTGTAGCATGGTGAAGAAGCGGCGGCTGCGGAGCCTTGAGCACCTAGGGCATTCCTCACCACATCCGGAGGAGGAAGACGAATGGGGGGTGGGGGTACCACCCCCCCAGCCTCGGTTTGAAATTCAAAGAGCCCACGCCCTTTGGTGGGCTGGGTTGAGCAACTATCACAGATGGCTTGTGGAACGGGACCTGCCTTGCGTCCATGGGTGTTGGATTGATCAGCCTGACCGGTCCAATTTCTATTGGGCCGGACCCAACTACCAATTTTTCCCAGTGCCTGGACTAACACCCGGCTACCCATGTCTTACCCAAGTCTAGGTGTCATGGAGTTACAAGGTATCATCGACCCGATAGGACCTGTCTTCACCCACTCCAAGGGCCATGCAATCGGAGCTATGGGAATTGGGAGACATCTATGCCAGTGGACGGTGCCGGCGAACGCACCAACATTTGGCATATGTGCCAATCCTATTTGGCGCACCAATAGGCGAGAGGAGACGTCACCGGCCTCTCTCGGCCTCACCCAAATTGAATCTGCCCAATAGTAGAGCTATAGCCACGGGCAGACCGCGTCGTCGAACCTGTTGCTCCGGCCCTCAAAAGACCTTGCACCGGCCACTAATCCTCCGAAGAAAGTGGTGGTCGAGTGAGCAAGGCACGGCCTGTTACAGGCCAAAGGGGCGGAGCAGGCCCACCTTCATCGGATTGTGCCTCGGGGTATAGTGCTGGGGCCTCCAGAAGCTCCCACCTAGCCAGTCAACATCTCTTTCCATGTCAGGATGTTTCAGGAGGATGGGGACATCAAGGAAACAAGGGGGGAGGAGCTGCCATCTGAGGGAGAGAGTGTTGTCATCCTAGAGACACTGGGGGAGGCCAGGGAGTTGGAGGAGAGTTAGTCTAACGAGGAGGACCGGACAGAGAGGCGCGGTTTGGTCACGAAGGTGAAGGAGTTGGTCGGGGTGGTCGAGAGGATGATAGAGACACAAGTCAGGGAGCTAGCAAACAAGGTAGGCATTTTCTTTACTGGTTTGGAGAGGGACCTGAAAGGAGTGTTATCAAAGTTCATAAGAGGTGGTTAATCAACATGACAAAGGAAGCTGGAGGGGGGGATCACAGAGCAGGGGGGCAAGGGTAAGGCAGAGTGAGGAGGGAAGGGGAGAGCTCGAGGATTAAGGAAGTAGGAATATATCTTTGTCTACATGAGGATTATCTCGTGGAATGTGAGGGGGATTTGCGGGGGTGAGAAGAGGATGGTGGTGAAGGAGCTTTTCAGAAGATGCAAGATTGACATCTTCTGCTTACAAGATTCCAAATGTGAGGGGGATGGAGAATCTATCATGAGGGAGATTGGGGGAGTTAGATTATCAAAGAGTGTGGCATCCTCAGCAGAGCGGAGGTCTGGTGACATTATGGTTCTCTGGAATCAGTTTGAGGTGGAAGAGATGGAGCTAGACAGAAAGACTAGCCGAGGGGCTATCTCCATCCATTTTTACAATGTGAGAGATTACTTCTCTTGGGATTTTTGAGGGATTTATGGCCCTCAAGATAGAGAAGAGAAGAGACTTCTTTGGGAAGAACTATTTTTGTATCACCACAGCTTAGGTTGGCCCTAGTGTGTGTTTTTGTGTGTGTGTGTGTGGTGACTTCAATGCAATTGTTGCATCATAGGAGAGAACATGTGACCACCCGCATTCGGGGGAGATGGACGACTTCATTGAGTTCATACATAAGGTTGCACTGATCAGCATCAGAATGTCAAATGCTCAGTTTACTTAGTCAAACATGAGGGTAGACCCTACTTACTCAAGGCTGGATAGAGTTATTGTTTCTGTTTATTGGGAGGACCACTATCCCTATGTACATGCATCCTCTCTGACTAGGTCAATATCGGACCACAAAGCCTATTTTGCTGAAGACTAGCCGTCGGCATGTAGGGTGGCAAAACTTTAGACTAAAAAGGTACTGGTTTAGAGAGGCTAATCTTATGAACACTATCAGAAGGACACGGAATGTTTAGAGACATGATGGGTCAGCTATGGCTACATTAGTGGGTAAACTGAAACATGTGGCACAAAATGTTAAAGGAGTGGGGTGCTAGCAAAATCCTACTAGGCAAAGCTGCGTAGGACAAAATTCTTCAATAGATCGAGGGGCTGAATAGGCTGAGGAAGGTAGGGTTGTCGGATGAAGAAAATAGAAAGCTCAGGGGCACACTCAAACTAGAATTTGATGAGGTCCTTGTAAGGAAGGAATTTTATTGGAAGCAGAGATCAAGAGAGAAATGACTTAAGGAAGGGGACATGAACACTTCCTATTTTCAACGAATTGCTTTTACGAGGAGGAGAGTCAACTGCATCTCTTGCATCAAAGTGGGTGAGCATATCTTTACTAGGAATGAGGGCATCTGGATGTTAGCCAGGGACTTCTACTCCAATCTCTTCATTGAAGAGGATTTTCTGAGACTAATGATAGCTGATGTTACTCCTACCTTGTCTCTCCTCGGAGGAAAGGGAGGCTCTCTCCCGTCCCTTCATGGAGGAGGTCCAAAAGGCAATCTTTTCTCTTACAGGTGACAAGACTCCAGGACCGGATAACTCCCCATTAGCTTTCTTCCAGAAATGTTAGACAATCATTAGCAATGGCTTCATGCGTGCACTATGGGAGGTCCAGGAGGGTAGAGCATGCTTGAGGGGTATCAACAATACCCTTATGGTCTTTATACCCAAGAGGCAAGGTGCCCAATGTTTTTTGGACTTCAGACCTATCAGCCTTCTAAATGGCACTTACAAGATCATCACTAAACTATTGGCTGTGAGGTTAGATACAGTGATTGACAGGTTGATTAGTGGATACCAAGGGATCTTCATCAGGAAGGGGACGACACATTCATGAAAACTTCATGGTGGCACATGAATGTTTATATGATATGAAGACTCAGAGGAAGAAAGAGGTGGCCTTGAAGTTGGATTTTGAGAAAGCTTACGATCGGGTCAACTGATAGTGTCTATTCAATGCCCTTGCAAAGATGAGATTTGATGACAGATAGATCGGACGGATTCGTGCTTGTGTTGCATCGGCCTCTTTTACAGTTTTAGTTAATGGGCAGCCCTCTTCTTCCTTTCACAGCGACAGAGGGTTCAAACAGGGAGACCCTATGTCCCCCATTCTCTTTGTCTTGGTAGCATATATATTGAGTATGATGTGGTTGAGAGATGAGGCCCTAGGATTAATAAGAGGATTTCAGACCAGACCAGGTAGTGCTTGTATTACCCACCTGCAGTATGGTAATGATACCATTCTATTTCTAACTGAGAATGAGAATCAGCTATTCGTTGTCAGGTTGATGCTAGAGTTGCTAGAGGAAGTCAGTGGACTCAAGGTGAACTTCAATAAGAGCCACCTCATGAGAGTGAATATGGAAGATTGGGCCCTCACGAGAGCAACTTTCGTCCTAGGGTGCCGGATAGGAGAGTTTTCTTTCTCCTATTTGGGCATGCCGTTGTCTCCAAAGGTTCTCCACTACAGAGACTGCCAAAGTGTGGTGCAAAGATATAAATGCAGGTTGGCAAGATGGAAGATGAAACTCCTCTCGTACAGGGGGAGAATGGTATTGTGTAAATCAATGTTGGATAGCCTTCCGATCTACTATGCGTCCATCTTCCGTAACCCAAAGGCGGTCGCCAAGAAGTTAGTGACTATTCAAGTAAAATTTTTTTTGGCATGGTAGTGAGAACAGGTATAGGGGTTGGCATGATGTTTCTTGGAACAGAGTGTGTAAGAGCAAGGACATGGGAGGATTGGATATCAAGAATATCAGAGACTTCAACCTAGCTCTCTTTTGCAGGTGGTTGTGGAAACTGGGGTCTGATAAGAGTGGTTTTTGACTTGAAGTCATTAGACAGAGAACTAGAGGTATTATGGCAGTTCTAGGGATTGGGATGTGTCCCCAGCCTCTCAGTGGAATATCCCTTCCATCTGGAGAGGTATTTTGCAGTGCAGAGACATCATCTCCACTAGTGTCCGGGTCCGGCTGAGAAGCATTTTGAAGTGTTGATTTTGGAAGGACAGATGGTTTGGTGACTTCTCCCTAGAAGAAGCCTTCCCTCAGTTATATGCGATAGCAATTGTACCTTTGGCGTTGGTCTCCCAAAATTTTGACTCAGAGCTCTGGGGGGGGGGGGAACGTGGACTCCCTTTTTTAGACGGAATCTTAGGGAAGAGGAGATTGATCAGCTACAAGACCTCCTCCCTTTCCTACTTGATTACACCCTACAGTTAGATAGAGTGGATCAGTGGTGGTCAAGGTGGGAGAAAGAGGGAGACTTCTCAGTTAGATTAGTATATACCTTCATTTCCGATGGGGGGGTGCGCCATCGCTTGGCACCATAGGTTTGGAAGCCCAAGAGTCCCTTGAAAGTGAAGCTCCTGATCTAGAGGATCTCACATGGCCGGCTACCGACTTGTGATAGACTTGCCTCTTTCCTATAGGACATATCTACCTGCTACCACTTGTGTGGGGATGAGGAGACCTTGGACCACCTCTTCATAGAGTGCTCTACTCTTAACAGATATGGACTCAGCTTGCTAGCAGGATTTAATGTGCCACGGCCTCCCCAATCAGTGTGGTAGACCTGATCAGACATTGACATAGGTGGTGGGCCCTTAAGGGTGGCGGTTATCTTGTGGCTCATCCTCCATGCCACCCTTCGGGCATTATGGGGAGAAAGAAATAACAAAATCTTCAGAAGAGAAGCAAGCAAGAGCAACAGATAGGGTTGTTGCTTTCATTTGTGAGAAAGTGAGAGTGGGGTGAGTATCTATGTAAAGTTGAATCACATAACTCCTCTATTTTTGTTTTGTTGGGGGGTTAGGGTGGATCACACCGCCTTGGTGTGTTTTTGGATTGTATAGGGCCTCTTTGAGAGCACACTGAATATACTTGTACATCCCTCCTTTTTCATTTAACACAATGGTGGTACCATCCACTTTCACAATAAAAATGAATGAAATACTTAGGAGAGTAACTGGGAGATTGGTTGGGGGGGGGTTTAAAAAAGCTTATTTGGCTTCTGGAGTTTAACTGTTTTTGGACTCTAGAGCTCCATCTAATTTAATCTTACCTATACCAGGTTTGCCATGTAATCATATTTCTTCATGAGGGCACACGTTTTGACACTCATTTGTTGAAAAAATTCCGATTGCTGCAAGGTGCAAAGCATGCTTTGGTCCCATTTATAAGATCTCACATCGTGTCAACTATGGTACACAAGGCTCCTCCCTTCCCTGCAAAACCTCCAGTTCAAATAAAATCTTCCTTCTCTCCTGGTAGAGCTGGCAGCAGTCGCCATGGTTCGGCTATCTCTCTCATGTCGGGTTCAAGTTCTCATCCATCAGTGTTACCAGGCCAGTGTATTCCTGTCATTCTTTTTGTTTTTCTTGATGATCCATTGGATGGCCCGAGCAGTATGGAGGATGTATCTGATTCATCTGCAATCAACCAGCCCTCCTATGTAACTGCAGCCCCCAGGACACTTTTGAGCTCTAAAGCATCCACCTCGATAGTGATGTTGTCACGCCCTATGAGTAAAACAGAAGGCAGCCTTAAGAAGAAGCTTCAGGCCTCTCTCGAGACACAGGTAAGGTTCCTGATCAAGAAATGCCGAATACTTTCAAGCACGGAATCTGGTCATCCTGGTTCAAGAGGTGCAGGGAATGTGTATTCTCTGCCCTTGTTTTCTCTTGATGCGTCTAGGGTGGTTGTGCTACTAGACAGATCAACTATCCTCGGAGGTGAATCTTTGAATTTTGTTACCGACATAATTGAGCAGGTTTTAAGCTCAAAGGGAACATTTGATATGCTTGAAAGTGATCCTCATATTTCTGGTAACGAGGACATCCAATCCATAAAGGATTTTGTTTGTAGACAGTCAGATGCCTTGAGAGGACGTGGGTCTATAACAGCATGCACAAGTACAAGTTCAGTTGCTGGTGTTGGTATGGTAGCAGCTGCTGCCGCTGCTGCTGCAGCATCTGCTGCATCTGGGAAAACCCTTAGTACCCCCGAACTTCCGAGTTTAGAAAACTGGTTATCCTCAACTAATCTTATTCTTAATGGTTTGACTTCTGTAAAACATATGTTGGTGGATGATAACGAAAATATGAAGAGAATAATGCTTCAAAAGACTCCTGTGGTTGCTCAGGATGAAGGGATATCTGGAATAGCAAACAATGCAAGAGAAGCTGCCATGTCCTGGCTAGAAAGCAGTAAAGGTCTGAACATGAAATTTTCAATGTCATGGTGTCAAAGAGCCCTACCGGTTGCTAGAGAGATCTATTCAAAAGAATTGCCAGCATGCTATCCTACCGCATTGCATAGGGCACATCTGGAAAAGGCTTTGAATGCATTTCACCGGATGGTGAAGGGACCAGCTGCACACATGTTTGCAAAGAGGTTGGAAGAGGAATGCACTTCTATTTGGGAAACAGGAAGGCAACTATGCGATGCCATTAGTTTGACTGGAAAGCCGTGTATGCATCAGAGGCACCATGTTAAGGCTGGTGGTCCACAATCAGAAAAAGGAAGTAAGAAACACTCCAGTGGTTTTGTCTTCCTCCATGCCTGTTCATGTGGCCGCTCTAGACGGCTGCGAGATGATCCTTTTGATTTTGAGAGTGCCAATGTAACCTTTAGTTGCTTCCCCAATTGTGAAGGGCTTCTTCCAAGCTTGGTTCTACCAGAAGGAAGAAAAACAGAACCTGTTCGTTCTTTTTCATGGAACCTCATTCGTCTTGGTGGAGCAAGATACTATGACCCCTTGAAGGGCTTGCTTCAAAGTGGTTTCTGTTCGAATGAAAACTTTTTGTTGAAGTGGACAATTTCACTTGAAAGATACAAGGGATTGAACATAGATAGTGTGCAAAACTTACCTACCATAAACTCACCTAAGGATCCCAAGGTTGTAATTACCGAAGAAATTGATGAAACTAATCCTCAACTTGGAACATCAGAAAATGATCAGAGAAAATCCTCAAAAAATGTCCCAACTGAATCAACTATCAGTTTTGGAAAAGGTCTTCCATCTTTTGTAATGAAAAAGGCTTTTTCTGAGGTCGTTGCAGGAACTGCTGTGTTAGACTCCAAGGTTTCTCTTCTTCAACAGAAAAAGCAGCCAAAAGTCCCTGCAGAAAAGGATGTGAAGCATAGAACTGAAAATGATATCACAAATGATCAAGTTCATGTTCCAAATGGGGGTCAAGAGTTGAGAAGAACTGCACATATCTCTATTCAGCAAGGTTTACAAACCAGCTTCCATATTAATGCTTTACAAATAGGAAGCAATGTCGTGCCTGTAAACATGGATCATGGCAAGAAGACAAAAACAAAAGGCTTTTTGAAGCAAGTTAGCATCTACATTGGATTTGAGCACGAATGCCCCCATGGACACCGTTTTTTACTATCCACAGAACATCTGAAGGAGCTAGGTTCTTCATATTCTTTGCCTGAGTCATCTCATTTTCACCCCGCTCAAGATTCTAGTGGAAGATTTGCGAAGAAATCTGCCGACATGAACATACTGAAAGAGGGTCCCCACAAGAAAATTAGCATACATTCAGGTGGAAAAATCAGTCCCGTAAGCAACATGAGAAGGAAAAACAAGTTGATTGAAGTAGTGGCAACGCCCAACCAACATTATTTAGAAAAGGAAAACAATCAGCCTGGCCCCAGAGAAAACCTCAACGAAAATTGTTTTCTAGTTAGACTTGATGATGGTAGCAGTGCATTTTCCCTTTTGAACAGAAACTTGCCATTATACATGAACTGCCCTCACTGCTTGAACCCTACGGAAAAAGAGCAGAAGTTCAAGTTTGCAAGTACAGTATCACAGCTCCAACGAATATTTCTGGTAAAGAAAGCCATGCCCTGGTTCCTTTTATATTTTTTAATGCTTACTGAGAGACAACTTCTGCTGTTGACGTGTATCCCCATGAATGTTGAAATTGTTTTCCTTTATTTTCGTGGCTAAGATATGTCAAGTTTTATGTTAGCATATTTTTAGAGTTAAACTCTGCATAGTAAAGTTTGCTCTTTGTTCTTCATCCTTGTTGGTTAACTCATGTAAGTAGACAATGTCTCAGACATTATATATGTATATTCCTTGTATACTTGAAAAAACTAGCATATGTACAATGTCACAGACATTATATATGCAGATTTCTTCTACGCTGCACTAAATATTGCATGCAACAACAATGAAAATGATGCCATAAATGAGATTTATTGCCTATATCCTATGGAGATATTCTTGGCATTTGCTTGGATTGATCCATCAAATGCCCCCATATATGCAGGAACCTGGGTTTGGTATGTGTAATATAGTTGCCAGACCAGGAGGGCATGATAGGGACAGTGGTCGGCTATCAATCTAACCTCACCTCAGTTCAACATCCCCTCCCCCTCCAACGCTCCCCACACCCCCCCAACCCCCAGGCCAGGCGAAAGATGTGGTGGGCAACAGTGTCACCAGTGGCAGATGGATGGATTCAACAAAATGCTGTTGAAGAATGGAAGGCAGGCTGCCAGAAAACATGCCAATTGTTCAACATTAGAGTACTAAAAACCTTTATTTCTTTTAGGCCTTCCAAGTATAATCAATATGACTGATATTCTTACGTAGTCATTTCGAAATCTTTCTTTAAGGCTTTGGGTTATACTTATAGGTATGATAGAGTTCAAGATCTATTTCTTGCACCTTAATTTTATGATAGTCTTGTTTCAGAAAAACAAAAAAAAAGGTAGTCATGGGATGTGAAAAGCTGTCCATTTGAAGAGTTAATAGTTGTAGTTTTTATTGATATAAAGGGCGTCATTTTCATCTTTTTTCCTTCTTTTTGGCAATTGACACTTTTCTGCGAGGATTTTGATAAGATTATGTAATCTATCCTGATTTAGTTATCTTTTACCTGGTAACTCTCAAAAGATGTTACTGAAATGGTCCTTTTTGTAATACCTTGACATAAGTTGGGCAAAAGCCCAGGACTGATGTAACAGTGGCTCACTTGCCAAGAGTTAGTAATTAGATGGCCTAATGGCACAAACCTTCCCCACATTCTTTAGAACTCATACATGTAAAGATGGTCTCTCTCTCTCTCTCTCTATATATATATATATATATGTTTTTCATGCCATTAATCAGTAATTTTCTTTATCTCACATCATGGGTCTTTCTCTCATCATGGGACTAGGCAGAACTTGAGAGGACAGTTAAAAGACTCCTTTGTCTATAGGATTTCCAATACATATTCCACAGCTAAGGTTTAAATTTTTAATTGGTATATTTTAGTGACATCTTCTGATTTGTAGGCAATGTGGTTAGCCAAATCAAATATTGGTTATCAACTGAAGGCTTGTATTGCCAGCTTCTTCAAACTTGTATACATGTCATATTTTTTATCTTTTTCCATAATTCTCTTTTTGGTTATTTTGTATCTGCAGGTGACACCTCCTTTCCCATTTGTTTTAGCAACGTGCCCAATTATACAATTTGAGGCAAGTATGAGTTGCTTTATGCATGTGCATGCATTTGCATGCATAGCCTTATATTTGTTGCATAACATTTGCATTGAATATTTTTTTCCAATTTATCTTCATATTCTCCACATATGATCTGTTTCCTTGCCACGGTCTAGGATGGCAAATGTTTGAATTACAAACCTTAACTATACCTCTTACTATTTCCTTGCTGTTAATTTACTGTATTAAGAGGTTCTTGATCAATTTGTTTTTCAGGACTCGTGCCTGCCACCATCTGTTTTGGACCGGGAGCAACAGTCACAGTTTAGCCCTGGCTGTCCAATTGTCCTCCCTCCTGAAAGCTTCCTTGCATTTCGTCTACCCTTCATTTATGGTGTGCAACTGGATGATGGAAGCCTAGAGCCACTTCGTCATTTTGAGCATCAACCGGAACTTACTGCCTGGCTTGCCAAAGGCACAGCATTGCAGCTTATGTCGAAAGAATTCAATTTCATTGATGATTTTAACATAGAATAGGAAAACTTCTGGGCAATGTTTTCTTTGTCTCCTGTTAGCTTGTGTGAAGAAGTGGAACAATAGATTCACCACATCACTCAGCAGCAGCTTTGCAGGTACAACTTGGGAGCTCCTATTTGATGTCTGTCCTCGTTATTTGGTTAACAAACGGCTAACTAAAGTTGTCTTTACCAGTGCAATCTGTGGGCTAGAAGTGGAGAGACGAAGTTGAAGTTCATGGACTATTAAAGAAGATGAGGTGAGACTGATGTCCCTTGCAGAATGAGATCTGATCTCAAATAATTGCCAACTTATATCTGATAAGTCTTCGGTATTGTTTGTGTTGATTTATACTTTCTGCGAGCTCAGCTGAATTGAAGTAGAATTATGATGTTTCACATCATGCTTTCCTTTCTCACTGGGATCTTATTGGAATCCTATAAATCCTCCTTTCAGAATTTTATAGATGCCCCAAAAGGCCGAGAGCTGGAAGTCTCCATGTCAATGAACACAGTTGGGCAGTGAGGTAATTAAATTTCAAGATACCAAATTTTGCTCTTAAAGCTGATTTTGTCACATGCTGAAACAGGACACCCTTTTTATCTAATTTAGTTGCTCGGTTAACTTGGCTAACCATAATGATATGCTCCACACTTCCAAAAGGAAAGATGATATATTCTGCATCTATACAAGGTTGAAGCATCAAATTCATCCAATGATTATGTAGTCTACTGCAAATCTGTCAACTGGTGCTGTGACGTTTTCTACATGTGCTTATTATGTACTGCCCCACATATGAAGATGATGGATTAAGGGATTGTATACATGCTTCATGATTGATGATCCATGTACAGCTTAGTGCTCTGTCAAAAACATTAGATACTTAGCTTTATGAAGTGATAGAGATTAGGACATGATTATGAGATGAGCTGTGAACAAAGAAAAAGGCTGACTGTGTGGACGTATAGTGTGCCATGGGGAACAAGAGGAATGTGAGATTGTTATCTTGTTTCAGCGATATAAATGTCAACGTCAATTCTTCTCCTGGTGGAACAGCTGCCTTGGCCAGACTGAAATAGGTACTTTGACCAAAATTGGATGGGAATGAAATGTTTCTTTCTAGAGGTATCAAATTTAGATGTCTTCATATTTATGTTCCTAAAATACATAGGATCTGCTAATACCTCAAAGATGTGTTGCTAGTGGCTAGTCAGAGTCGTAGCTTTTCACTTAATTGTCAGATATCCAATAAGTCTGTTTGACCATAATTCTCTATATCCTTACAAATGCAATTTGTCGCCAAGTGGTAAATCTTTCATTTTATTCAATTAAACACATTGTTAATTTTGTCTGATGTGTCTCTTTATTTTATTCCGGAGTACACCAAAAACATATCTGGGGACGCCCATGTGTCACAAGCTTTTTGAGGACTTGCTCTCATTCCCACCCATTCCTCTGCTCCCCACATCCCAATTGTCTTCCTTTCTCCCTCCATACATGCAATCCTGGAAATCTGTTTAGTGCTCTCTTTTGTATCTCTGAAGACTTACATTTGCATTTATTTGATTCAGGGAGTCTGGACTTTCCCCAAGGCTTTTAACGTTCTCGACATAATCAACAAAGAAATTCGAAAGTTGAAACAGAAGAGAACCAGAGAATTTTGTAATGGGACCACTTCATATGAAGAGAGGTCTCAAACTTCTATAAGTTGTCTACCACGGCATGCTGTAGTGAAGTTTTGAGTATCGCTGGTGGCGAAGGTGAACTGTGGCAGCCACCAGACACCGTCATTCATGCAGGGATAGGGCTCGAGTTTAAGCTCCAGTCTTGTGTAGCCATGCCAATTTTCTAATTCATTGGACATCCGCCCCTGACAATACTTGGGAGTACCCTATCCCCCTGCCCATGCATTCCACCATGTTAAAGAGTATTATGACATGGAGCATGGAGATTGTTCTCTTGTGGACAGCAAAATGTTTACCCACGCTTCAAAGATTTAAGACTTTGTTTGTCAAAAATGTATTATATCATGTCTTGAAGTGGTGCTCCAATGGGAGTGTCACATGTAGGTCTGAACAACAATTGACTCTGAATCTACACAACTGTTTGTGCACACTGCTAAGGAACTGCTGAATGAAGTTGAATTTATGAAAGATAAAATGAAGACCAAAGAAAATAAGCTATGGATGGTGCATTAAACTAAAAACATCAGCTTGTTACTTAAACAAGGATTAACTTGAAGAAATCTGGATGCTAATAACGGAACGGCACCAGAATTTCTTGACATGAGCATCTTCCCTGTGCACTCACCCTATTTTGAGCGTCTTCATCTTCTCCCCACATCCTCAGAGAGCAATAAACCAGTCAACGGTTACTGCTTCGATGAAAAGCGAGGAGTCTCGTGATGTTAGAAGTGAGAAGTGGAATATCTCAGATATTCAATCCAGTATTTCATTTACTCTTCAATGTATAAAAACATTTATTCGGTGAAGGCAAATATTGAGATTGACACGATTTACCTTCCAACCCTCGCGACTGTCGTCTAGGCTAGAATCTCATACCATGAAGCAAGTTTTAAGTGCAAGGTTGGCGTATATTTTGAACAAGTCAAACAGGCATAACGCCACAGCAACCAAGCAACCTCCCCCCACTCCACTTCAGCAACCATAATTCGGTTTTTGCCAAAATCAAAAAGCATAGTTGCTCCAATAGGAGCTACATAGGGATCAATGTTGCGCATCAGATTATGCGAGGACAAGCAGCTTTTATTTTCCTTGTTACAGAAAAAAGAAGCAACAACAACATAGCATACAAGAGGCAAAAAGGGATCGAAGCATTAACATTACATACAAATACAAACATGGAAACGACTGGAATTCCCTCAAAAACTTTGGGAAGATCAGCCCTTATGTGCCCATGTGTATGAACAAAAGAATTGCCAACAGGCTTTACAAAAATCCTACTATACTTCGCCGTCCTCACGGAGGCAAAAACCTCCATAGTCTCCACAAACTCTAAATTGCATGTGAAATCTGTAGTTCATCCGAAAGTGCTTGTTTCAGCCTCTCCTGCCAAAAGAATTTTCCTTCTTTTCCCGCTCTGTCAGTTCTTTCTTTTCACATGAGTGGTAGGTAGGCCCCCCCATGGCCCTTCCTTAAGATAAGGGGCCCTGCCGTCTCTGGGACCTTATCCAAGGCTTTGTTGCATACATCAATCACATCACTGAAACCCGTAGCAACTGTTGATAGCTGAACCCTAACACGCAAATCCCTTGTCCTCTTCAACAGACTACGAAGTGACTTTCCCAGATGCTTCACCCACTCAGCGGGCAACCCTCCTGGAGAAAGCCAAACAGAAAAATGAGACTGGTCTCCTCTGGCCGCCACCTCGGATCTGTAAAATCTTGCCAGATCAAGAAGCATCGATGGCTGCAAAGGAAGAACAGCCACAAAATCCGCCACAAACAGCTCAATAAGGTCTGGTCTTAGCATCTGGTTCCATAGGACCAATGCCCATTCGCTTGGCTGGTTCAGGTCATATGCCTCGGCCACAACGAGGGCTTCTTGGAACCGTGATTGGTCAACAAGCATCCTGCGGGCATTGGTATCAGAGAGGTCCATCCAGTGAATATCAGGGATGCGAATTTGAAGGGACAGAAGAGAAGAACGAGCACAGGCCCGATGTGTCTTCTGTCCAGCATCAATTGTTGCATAAACCTCAGCGGCTTCAATGAGGTAACGCATTGACTCCAAGAGATCCTCATTCTGGCGGTCCTTGTCATGCCGGCTGAACCATAGCTGCATGGACTCCTTAGACCGGGATTCAAGAAGTGATGCAGTGTCATGCTTCATGTCAAAGTGGTTGTAGACCTGCATTGAAAATGTTATATATGAGAACACTAGGAAGCTTGTACTGCCAACAGCATGTATCAATAAAACAAATGAAAACCTACAAACTAAGGGGAAAATAAAACAGAGCAGCTTCTAAAGAATGCTTGATGAAATGTTGAATCCATCCTGTGCTATCTCAAAGGAAACCTCAGTCTTCATTTAAAACTTAAGGGCTTGACCCGCACCATAAGATATGACGAACATTGCATAGGTGTAAGATATGACCATCAAATGTGAAAACTGATGCCATATTTGCCAGACTTCATTATGTTATGCAAGCCAGGTGGAGTTCCATGCTGGGTATTTTTCAAACAAAATTGTAGTTTAATAATCTCGTTCTAGGATATTAACCTACCAACTTAGAAGAGTCTGGGCAGATGGAGACTCAATGGCATAAAAATAGAGTTGACTTACTACAAGTCAGCACAAGTCACCCGGTAAGGAACATGACGGTGCCAGTATCTAATCTAGGCATTGGCTTTGCTAAGATGTCACCTAACCTTTGATCAGACATAAATATCCAGAGGAATATGTGCAAGTTTTCTGCAGAAGATTGATAGAAGAGAATGGAGGTTGGATACAAGTTTCGGCGGGAATGTTGACTTCAAGGGAAGCAAAAATAAAACCATTTTTGTCCAATTTTGAATTTTATTATTGTACATCAGGGGACACCCTGTTCCATATTGTTTACTAGTTTTCTGTTTCAGACCTTCAATTCCCTGACAAGAAAATCTCATCCTCAAGATATCTGGGATGAACCCTATACAAGCAACAGGTACCCAGTAAGGCAACCTCATACAGATGCTGAAGAGGCAGGAAGAAAATCCATATGCCTACGTCTCCCATTATATCTATTTTTGAATGTTCACTTCATTATTAAATTTCTATGTGGGGTTGCATTCTCAAAATTGCCCCATGCTTTTATTTTCCCAACTGATTTTCACAAGCTTTGCGAGTGCATGAAAAATAGTAGTTGGGAAAATCCCTGAATGCTCGGAATATTCCTTGTTTCCCTGGAAACAATCTCCCACCGTCCCCCTATGGGGAAAAGATGGATACCATGCCTTCTCTCTGTCAAATGCTTGGAATATTCGTTATTTCCCTGGGATATACTTCCCCACCTCCCCCCATAGGGACATCTCTCTCTCTCTCTCTCACATAAGGTTTCATTTTTCATTCGATCCTCCTATCAAAATTGCAAACATGTGTTTTTACTTTACCAGAAACAATTTTTCATATGTTCACTTTCCAGGAAATATTTCCCGTAATTCTTTGTTTTCTGGGAAATTTTGAGAATACACCCCCCAACACACAGTGTGACTTATCCTCTGAAAGCTCCAAGTACAAGGAGGCATTGTTTAGTTTCAAAGATGAAGATCTTCTCTTCTAGGTCGCTATGTGATCTTAACAAATATGAAGAAGCTGACTAAATTTCATGACCTTACATACAAAATCTCGTAACAAAAATTTCATTTCAATACATCCAGGAATTGGCAGAGATATACTATTGGTTTTGGCTCTGGGTATGTGAGGTGCAAAACTGTGACACATTTCATAAACTAATATCTTCACATTTTAGTATGTTCAATTGTGGCTAGAGACAGCCAATGCAAGGAGTATCTGAAATTTCTAATGATGGTTATCCAAAAGTTCTGTATAGCTTGACTATAATAAACAAACTAAAAGAGGAAAAACTACAAGAAATAACAGTAAAAATACAAATGAACTAATAACAGTAAAAATACAAATGAATTCAAGTAGACCTTAGCATGAAACTTAGCGGATATTCAATAAGTTCTTTCTAGAAATGTGTATCTGACATACAAGTAACAGATATTCAGTAAGTTCCATTGCACAGAAATAACACATTAAATAAGTTCCTTCTAGCACTTTAAGAAAAAAAATAAGTTCCTTCTAGAAATGGAAGCAACAGAACAGAAACAGAGATCTACACAAACCACAGCAAACGCATCAAGATCATGAGGATTAAAATGTTTCAATGCCGTTAGGACAGCCATTCGGAATCCCCTGACTGCCTCCGCTGTACCAGTGGCAGGATCTGCAGCAGAATACTTCTGAAGAAGCAGCTCTAGTTGGCCATTCTCAATGAGGATGCCAAGGATGAAATTCAAGGCATAGAAATTGCTTACTCCAGTCACCAAGCGAGCTAAACAGGAAAAATCCCCCTCTATCACATATGCCTCTACCCTGTTTGCTGCAAGGGCCACGAGAACATCAACCCCATCGAGACAGGCAGATGACTTATAGAAGTGATGAGAGAGTATGAGAAGCTCAACCTGAAATGTCATTTAAATTTTCTTCCAGATTAGTATATTTATGATGGGCAAAAAGGAAAACTAAATCAAAGCAAAATCATAAATAATCAATAATGGCCAAACATGTATATCAAGAATCAAATGGTACACAAGCTTTCAGCGGCTGGTAAGAAAAGATCTCATCAAATTATCTCACATGCAAAATATCTGAAGCTCATTGACTATACTTGTACATCCGTTTTTTACATTTAATGCAATAGTGGTACTACCCACTTTCAAAAAAAAATATCTGAAGCCCATGCTTATTATACTTTCAACATACCTATGCATTGCCAGGGTGTATAATAGAAGATATCTACCTTAAAGCAATGGAGAGAGTGACCTTTGCGGCTTTGCACCCCCCCAACCAAAAAAAAAAAGAAAGGAAAAATGTGAGGTAAAATAGATGCTATGACAAGATTGAAATAGCAAGGTCTAGACAAGCTAAATTACAGAATACGAAAGTTAGTGCAGACTAGCCAGCTAAAATGTATGTGACACAGTTGAAAATATTTTAAAAGTAACTCGATATTCATTCTTATGTCAGCTTCAATTACTTTGCTCTTTCACTAGTTTCAATTGTTAGGTCATCACCTAGTTTCTTCAAATATGGCTCCATTACTTCTTCCAGTACAACTGGCTTTTCCTCTCCATCTTCTTAAATCCCTTTCCTTCTACAATTTTTCCCGCTCTAACTGGGAGTCATAGTGCTCCTATCTTGTGCATGCCAAAACTACCTTGATCTACCCACTTGTTTATTTTCCTTAATAGATGTCATCCCTAGTTTCATCAGCCACATAATCTTAATCAACTAGAAAAATAAGATGGGATCAATTCTTCTGGGACTCTGTTTGGATACTGGGTAGAGGGAGGTCAGTAAGTTTAACCACTACAATTTTCCCATTCAAATGGCACAGGTAGGTTTTTCTAAATGCAAAGCAAATGAACCCAAGTAACAATAGCCATATTGTGTAAATATATACTACCTCGCAGGCATGTGGTATTTCTTGACTGGTCATAACTAAACGCATAAGTGCATGACCAATTTCCTGCTCAGAAGGACAAAGTTCAGCCCATTTTAAGAAGTCGGACAGCCTCCACAAAAGAGGAGCAGGACCTTCATCTTTTTGGGAATCCATATATCCCCCTCGATGTGCAGCCAATAGACCCTGAAAGGGAGAAATATTATACCATTCAGATGTACAAATAAGTAGGAAGCATCCAAATTATCACCAACTTGAGAAATGGTTAAGCTATTAAGCATGCCTTCAAAAAGGATTCTGCAAGAATTCGTGCAATACTGGCTGGAGGCATGGCATGAGTCTGCACGAGTAACCTGGCCTCCTCCAGTGAATCTTGTGCTTTGAGAGAGAGCAGTTGCAGAAGTTCAATGGGCTGCTTTTCAAATGCCTCCGAAAATGAGAGGCCCAAAAGACTAGCAGCTTTAAAAACTGCTATAATTCTCTTGCACAAGCCACGCCCACAGCCCTCACTACACTTTGTTGTCATTGACTCCAAAACCTGTAATAGTCAACAAGGGGGGGGGGACTTCCAGTCATCTATCTTCATGTTCAAAGAAAGATGCTTTAAACCATTGACCTCTGATTGAACTAGTCTTACTAAGCATAATCCTACCAAGTAGCAACAATCAAAACCACAAAAACCCAGATACAACTGAATTTGGAGTAATATTAAATAAAACTGTCCAGTTAGAACTTAGAACAACATACTGTGAGTAAATACAAAAATAAATCTCAGATCAGACCAAACCTGCAGCAGGTCATGTACATCATTGCAATGTATCCCGTAAGATTCAATAAGCAAAGAAAGTTCAGGATCCAAAGCAGACAGAGGAATTTCGCCACTGCAGCTAGGTGCTAAAATAGCAGCAAGTTTTAAGACGGCATCAACAGTTATAAGCTCAGACGGCACACTCGTTGGTGACAGTTTCTGTTGAAGTTGCCTAGCAGCTGTTATCTGCCCAAATTCCAACAAGGAAAGAACAGCCCTTTCCAAATCTGCAGGTCTTACTCTCTCTTCCCATCCAGAGAATGAAGTTTCTATTTTTACATTTTCTTCTGGCAACTGTCTAAACAGTTCACTGTTGCTCTTGATATAGTGTGAAGGACCAGAAGATTCATCAGTTTCAGTAATCTTGTCTACATTGTCAATCAAAGGCCGCCTTAGTTGGAGTGAAGCCTTGGTTCTTCGCTTTGTCCTTGAACTACTCCCTGCTGTAGATGAAGAGATTGAATCTGAGGCCATTATATGTCGGGTAAATGTTTGGTTGCTTTCTCTTGTTCCATTCTTCTCATTAGCTCTTGTTCTCACATTATTTATATGATTATCCATTTTTGCAATGATACTTGCAGTATGTTCTATGATGCTTGTGCTATCTCCACCAGGTGGGTTCTTCAGAGAACTGGGCAAGGAAGGGTCATGGTCAAGTGTGGACTGAGCCTCTGATTCTACAGCTAAGAGCCACACTCTCGTCTCAATCTCTCTGAGTAGGTGCAATGGGTAAACTCTGAAGAAAACAAGGGGAAAAAACATCAGATGAAAAAGAAAACGTAACACCATTTTCACTAGATATGATCGTGAGGGGAAAAACTTACGGGTTCGATTGAGTTATAGTTCCACTTAACCACTGCAAAGAAAGGAGGAGCATTTCATGCATTTCTCTAGCTGGAATCTCTTTTTCAATAGCTTCTGCATGCTTGAGGAAAAACTTTCCTGCCTGCATATAAAATAGAAGGAAAGATTAAAAGAAGACATGAATAGTAGCTGATTCAAACCAACTGCCAAGTGCCAACCACCTATCAATGTCTCTCAGCATATGGTAAGACCATAACCTGTAATGCAGGGAAGGAATGTCGAACAAAAAGTGTCTGACAGTGGTTCCATAAAGCAGCTCTCTCCTCTGGAACATCCCATAGGAACTCCTTCCATTCTGTCACCATGGCCTCTGCCTGAAATGCATTTCACTAGAGAATCAATGACCACAACAGGAAAGTTAAATGCATTCCATATCTGATAAAACAATTCCATTTCAAGGTCAAGTTTTATATGAATATTTACCTGACAGATTGCCAAATAGTGTGTCCCACATGTGCACCACTTTTCACAGGTTTGTTGCATGGAATGCAAAACCGCCCGGTATGTATCGTACCAGGCAAAACTGTATCGGTACCAACTGGTGCCAGGTGGTTCGGCCAATTTCATGCCAGAACCAGCCGGTACGTATTTTAAAAACAAAAAAAGAACTGGCTGAATCGACCAGTTCTGCCCTGGTTTGTCGATCTGGACAGGCCGATAAGGGCACTCTCAATGAAGTCACGGGTTTGTGACACCCCATGAGAGGAGCACCCACCACCGCAGCCCCGCGGGCCACAGCAACGAGCCCCAGCCACCAGGAGCCTGCCGGCCACCCTTGCCACTGGTGATCGTCGCCACTGCCGACCCAGACTGCCGTGAGGCCATGAGGACCCACAGGCCACAGTCACAGCTGCAGGAGGCCAAGCAGCACCTGCACCACCCAGTCCCAGGAGCCTGCCGGCCACCCTCACTAGCCAGTTCCCAGTTTTTTACATATTTTAATTTTTAAACTCATATTTAAATGAATAGGGGGGAACCGCTCCCAAGATCCCTGCACCAGCTGGTTCCTGGTTCATACCGGTTCCAGCACCAGAACCGGCCCCGACCAGTTCCAGAACCAGAACCAGTTTTGTGAACCTTGGTTTGTTGCCGTGACAATTACAGATGGCCTCAATGATAGTATTTCCAAAGGTTCATGTGATTTCAGCTATGAACCATGAGTCACATAATATAATATAAGCATACTAATGTCACAGAAAGCTAGGACTCTAGAGTCTGAAGTGACCTTCCAAAATAAAGAGGATAGTACACAGATCAGTGTATTATGCTGCAGTAGTTTTTTCATAAATAAACAGACAAAGGAGTGGAATAGCAGAATTATGCTGCCAAAAATAGATGATATTTGTCGTGTGCATGGTTGAAAGAGATGCCCTAGAATAGCAGCAGAAGATTTTGGATAGTATCCTGAAACAAAGTCAAAAGCTAACTAACAAGATGACCAAGACAGATCCTGCATTTTTAGAGTAATTGGAGGGTTCCAGATTCGCATCCAAATATGGCAAACGACCATGGGAAGAAAATGACGAAATGAACCATTGGTCATCAGAATGGACAGCCTTGACCAAAAGTACAACACTCTTAGGCAAAGTATCAAAATTAGGAGGCTGGAAATTCTCCTATCTCTGATGGGTGAACCCTCTCCTCCTAACCTACGAATTCAACCCTGTGCCCCCAGAAAAGAAATGGTTTCATCATGTCATCATACGGTTTCTTCATATGGACATCAGACCCTTCCAATGGCCAGCCCTAATATGTCTAAACTTATGCAATTTAAGTTGCAGCTTAAATACAACACAAAAAGGGAGCAAAGAACTGCAAAAGAACCACACTTAAAACAACCAATTAGAAATTCTCCTGCAACCCTCTTGTTTGCTGAAAGAATCCCCCTGTTCTGAGAAATTTTGTCTTATCATGAGTAGGCTGCCTTGGAGGCACATAGAGCCAATACTTGTAATTCACCATCTCAAAACTAACAGTGAGAAACCATATAGAACTCCTGATCAGGGTGAAAAAACAAGACAAAGCCAGGAAGACTCTGCTTTAATTGGTTGAAACTATTCAGAAATGAAACTGGACTCAAATAACCATTTATTATTGTTAGAGAAAGACTATTACTGGTTCGTATCATATCTAGTCCTACTTAGAGTAGCATTAGCAGAGTCCTATCCTAGCACTATTCAGATTAGTATACTAGAGTACTGCTTAGATTAGGACTATGTTTCCTATTCTCTTTGGTATGAACTGGGAATTTTATTCCCAGTTGTATTGATAATTGTCTTATATGTATGTTAGTGCCTTGTGTTCAATAGAGAAGCTTCACTAATTCCTCACTGTCTCTTAACATGGAATCAGAACTTGAGCCCATTTTTCATCATCTCAGACACCTGATCAGGTTTCTTCCCTTCCGGTGTTACAGCAGAGATCAAGTCCTCTCTGACGCTCAGTTTTCCTTGTGACTTTCTTTCCATTTGTCACTTTGGAGATCTCATGCATCATTATCTCTTAATCACCTCAGTTTTGCTTCTCCTGGTTGCATGCTTTCAAGCTTAGCCTGGTGTTCTTCACATTCTGTTATAGAACCCTCAGTCTAGTCCCCCATCATCACTGTTGTTGTCTTCCCCATAGATGCCAATCATCATCTTCTGCTGGCACTATTACCTGTCTTCATTCTACACTACAGCTGCCATCATCCTCCATCTTTGCCATCCTTACAGACAGCCCCTTTACTGCTGGTGCGGGTATCAGTAACTCACCTGCTACGGACATTGCTCTTGCTGCTGGCTTTTGCATTCACCATTTGAGCCTTCTGCCATTGCCTGTGATGTCCCAGGTGTTGTCAACCTTGTGTGCCACAAACTACAGCCCATTAAGGGCTTCAGTTGCAGCTTTGTCTGGAGAAGGAAAGGGCGCTATGACTAGTAAAAAAAAAAGAGAAAAAAAAAGAGAAGAGAAAAAAAAAGAGGAAAGAGAAGAGAAAGAGAAGAGAAAGAAAAAAAAGGGGGTATGATGATAATGCCTCGTTGAAGTCTTTGATCCTGAAGTCATGTTTTTATTCATTTGCAAAATGGAAGTCCGAGACAGACCCTCGGAGTAACTACATAGGCAAAAGATCTAAAAAGGAAAGAGTCAGAAGAAGTGCAATGGGAAAAGGTAATCTCAAACACTAGGGGGTCATTTTTTCAGTAAGTCCCCAATGGTGTTCTGCTTCGCTGCAATTGCTTCCTGCATCGCTTGGCATTCTGACACAAGGGAGTCCTCCTCAGCTTGCAACTTTCGAGCCATTTCAGAATTAGATTCTGCTGCCGCCTCTAGCTCTTCAATACGTTGTAAAATGCTGCTCACTGTCTCCCGAAGTGAGGTAGCCTGACTCTTGTCCTCAGCTACCGCTGCCTCAAGAGTAGTCCGACGCTCCCGGATATGTTCAGCTTGAGAATGCAACTTCTCCATCTCGCTGAGTGAAAGCTTCAACTTCTAACTCCTGTATTTTAAGCCTATGAGTCTCCCACAACGAGGCCGTGTGCAGGCGCTGAAATTCTGCCCAAACATCATCCACTGCCGCCATCCAGGGCTCTCTGGGCAATCCCAATGCATGATAGCCCCGTGTGCCGGTCCGAAGAGTGTCCCGCACAGTCTCCACGGGAGGAAGGCTCCCCCCTTGAAATAAGGCTCGAGCTCCACTCATGAGTGTCACCACCATCATTTCAGCCCCCACAAAAGCCTTAGGCTGAGGACCATCAGGCCAATCAATCTCATGAGGTGGAAAGTCAAGTCCCAACAGCAAGTCTCCTCCATTGCTCCCGGGGATAGGAGGAGCGTCTCCCTCTGGGGCTGCAACAAAAAAAGGGGAGGTGGCACATAAGTCACAATTTTATTCACAACAGAGGTGTCTGTAAATCCTTTTCTAGAAGTCAAAAGTATCTTAGCCTCACCTTGTGAAAGGGAAACCTCTGTCGTTTGGGCTTTCGGGATGGGAGCAGGCTCGTCCCCTCCTACAACGCCTCCATCAAGGGCTGAATAGGTCTGCGGATCCCTTGTTTCAAGCCTATCGATATCTGAAGCAAACACAAGGTTAGGATCAGGCAAGTATATGTAAATGCCTTAACATGCATCAATATGAAAATGACGCATGCAAAAGAGGGTGGGCCCCTTTAATTCTGAGCCAGTTCATCATTCTTACCCGCATCAGGCGGATAAGAGACAGACTCCTCCACCACAGGGGCACCGTGAGACACATGTACATCGACAAGTTTCTCTAAAAAAAAAAAGAGAGAGAAAAAAGACAGAAGGAATTATGAAAATCAGCCCAGCCCAATAGAAGCCGCTAAAAGAACAAGCAGAGAAATGTAAAGAGCATGATGACCTTGTAACCCAACGTCCTCCTCCCCATCAGAAAGCGGCATGGTAGAGCCTGAAGCTGAAGGAGAGGCGGTCATGTTTCTTTCAAAACCCCTCCCCTCTGGGGATAGGACTGGGGTCTCTTCCAAAAGGCTATCACCTCTCATCTCGAGGCTTTGATTTCCATCAGCCCCAACACCAGCCTGGAAGGCGCCTTCAATTGGACCTGAGAGAGTGGAATGTCCTCTATTTTTCTCCAAAGTATCCAGACAGCTTGAGGACAAGGGATCATTCGCTGCATAAAGCAAGAAAGCGATGAGATTCGTGCGATCATCTTAGCAGGGCAAAATAACTCGGTGGGCTAAAACCAGAAGTACATACCAACATCATGGATAGTTACATCCAATTCTCCGGCCTCAGGGATTGGAGTCTTTTCCCTGCGTATTTCGGCTAACAGCTCTTGAGAATATTGGGTCACCAGGCCCCGATCAATAGTCAGGCTTACAGAAAACTCTGGCAGATCTGCATTCAGGCTGGAATCCAAGAGGGCAGTAAATTCTTGCATAGAGATCATTGAATCCTCAGCTGAGAAACCTGAAATGATCACTGCTAAGTGAAAGTTTTCTCTGTAATAAAGGGATCAGGTATAAGATTTTACTAAAAGAGGCTGGACCTGTGCTTGGTCCTGACTCCCGTGCGGGAGGAATGTTGGCGCATCCTTCCTCAAAATTTTCCTCTGAAAAAAAAAGAAGGGGAGAACATCTTTAGCAAGGAAATAAGATTATTGCTTTATTACTCATCATAGTTGGGAGAAGGACCCTACCCATGGGTATGCGGTCGTCGAGCCCTCCGTGGGAGAAAGGGGGTGAGGCACCCGATACGGGGTTGTAATCATCATCCTGGAGCTCTCCATCTTCCCCGGTATCCTCTAGCGCTGGCGAAAGGAGAATATTTGTAGCCGGAATATCACCCTCCTCCCTGGCACTTGAGGGGCCTGGGGTAAAAAAAAAAGGGAGGAAAAAAAATATATATATATATAAGTGACACATCTCCAAGGAGAGAATGAGAAACAAAGGAGGGATATTACCCGGCCTCTCCTCTGAAGCTCCTCCTTTAGAGCGGGCACGGCAAGCACGAGTGTGGCCGCCCTCATCTTTACTAGGACGGGCCCGCTTCTGGGGATTTGAAGCTTTCTTCCCTTTATGTGGCATATCTCTGGCAGCTATATAGCTCTCTGTGAAAAAAAAAGTGAAGAAGCACGTAAGAGAGAGGTAAGTGGCAGCGCACAGATAAGTAAAAAGTAAAAATGACTGAACTACATACCATTCGGGGCTAGCGAAAAAGGAAGGCTGCAGCACCACTTGCTCAGGACGTAAACCTACCACCTTCCCAGCCTTGGATACCCCTTCCCAGAGATCGCCGAGGGTAATGCCATTTTCAACAAGGGTGGCATACTCAAAGGGCCCGATGCGGGTGATGGACCCGATCAGGTGTCGCTCCCACTTCGGCCACAAGTCATTGGTAAAGCCTTCAGGATGAAGAGGAGTATCCATTGGTGCAGTCTGAGGATAACCACAATCCGACAAGAAGTGTGTCCACCAAAAATACATTCGCTGATCCGCCGAGGCCTCACCTTGCCCCGAAGTAGTAACTGGCGGGCGCTTCAAGGGCTTAATTGCACCCGCATATGGCCGACGGTCTACGGTAATGGCCCTGTTCTGAGCCTCCCACTGCAGGCGAAAATCCCTCACCGCCTTTGCAATTTTTGAAAATTGGGTATGAAGCACTGAATTTTCCACAATCAATGGCGGTAGGTCGGTACTGCCCAGTCGAGCCTCTTCAGATTCCCTTATTTTTTGTGGGAGTTGTCGGAAAACATTGCCGTACTTAAACCACCAGCGTGCATAATAAATGTTAATCCGACCAACTCGCCTTGCCTCGAGGAGAGGACACTGCTCAGCAGCACCATCTCGAAAAAAATAATCCCACCAACTCCCTGCAACAAGGTGGGCGTCATGGCCCCTGCAAAGCCTGCAATCTATGCCAAAGTCTGCATTTGGAGGCACTGACTGGTCATAGCCAAAATTCCGTGAAAAACGGTAAGGAAAGTATGGCTCTAGAATAGTCGTGCTGCCCTTCCTGAATACAAGCATGCTTGGCCTAATACAATACAGCCAGTTTTCATAAAAAGTCGAGCTGGTGGACTGATGATAAGAAAGGCCGTAAGATACCCTGTCCCGACCTTCAACAGCAAATGGTCGGAAGTCATAAGAGCCACAAGCAAACTGAAGACCCTCATTCCCCTGCACAGGCACAAAGGAAAGCATCCTCCGTGCTGCTAATAAATGCTCATACTGATGTTGATCCGGCCGGTTTCTGAAAAGAAATATCAATGGCGCCACGGGGTTTTCAATTGGCACACTCTGGCATAATGAGGGTAGCAAAAGTCCGGCCCATGCGCTCAGATAATGTGTGGCCATGTAAACACTTCTGTCTCTAGGAGAGGTATGTGCTGTCAACTTCCCCAATCCATGATAAATATTTGCTAATGCAGCAGGGGCGATTGCCAATTTATGGCCATCCGCAAGCAGACACGCTGGGTAAATAATCTCAGGCCGTATTAGGCCCCCAAGATAAGTTTGATCCGGCAGTAGTCGGGGATTCCACCACTCATTTTCAGGTGCGAACAAATAGCGTCTATTTTCCTGTGAAGGCAGAATCAGCTGATGGTATTCACTTAAAGGCCTGTCATCCTCGGCAAATCGCTCGTGAAAGCAGAATGGTCCATTATAGAAAAATTGAACCCAAGCATTCAAACTAACTCGCACGGCGCCGGCAGAAGCTGAAGGTGCCTTCTTTTTACCAAAACGGGCTAGATCCCGCCAAACTTTCATCAAGTACCTGAAGCTCAAGGGGAGGCCATATTCACCTGAACCTGTGGAGTAGTTTCTGTGGAGATCATCAAGGCACACCTCCTCATAGGGCCGCCCCGAAATGGGAAGCCCCGAAATTCTGTAAAAACTCCATAAATCCAAGGCAATTTCACCCTCTGCTGTAGCAAAAGTATTAAATCGACGGTTGAATCTCTCCGCCAATGCCTGTAGAAGCCCACTGTAGCAAGGGTAGCGATATAAAGCGGCAGTCACAGCGTGACGAATGCCCACAAGCTCCAGTAGCCGACTGTAATGATGAAGGACGCCCATGAGCCATTCTGTGGCCCACAAATGAAATCTGTGGGAAGGAATAACCGCCCATTTACCATACCAACTGGGCACAGAACTACACATGATTTTGTCCAGAAGACAGCTTATCATACCCCTCTGAGGCAAATCGAGTGCCGGATGAAGCCAAGAAGAGACCTGAACAAGAATCAGATATTGCCCGGTGTTTTCCACCCAAATCCCAAGCAGCAGCTGAGAAGGCCCGATCCTGAACTGGACATCCAGTCTCGGAACTAAAAAAGCCTAGCTGAGTAACGGCAGGAAACTGAACCTGGCAAACAAGGCCCATGGGGAAGCTGGGAAAAGAAGCTCCACAACAGCCAAGCAGGCTATCACGACCCACAAGAATGACTCTCTCGAGCTGAACGCGCTCTGCAGTCAAGGAACTGTCACCATCATCCATCCCCTCAGGAATGAAGTTCTGGATGAAGGGAAATAAAAACTCATCCAAAGGGTAGTGCTTCGGGTAACCCTTGGGGCGTTCATATGTGTAACGGACACAGCCACCATGTCTGAAAATCAAAGATAAATCAACCATGCCATCGCCTGGATCTCCCTCGGGTAAAGGGCTCGGAGCAACAATGCTCAGCCCCCTGTCAAGTGAAAATAGGGTCTCTGCTGTAACCCGTGGCAACCCCAAAGGCGGCATCAATCTCGAGGAAGCAATAGGGGCAGAACGCCCATCCTGACTCCGAGACCCGCGAACTTGGCCTCTCCTAGATCGAGGCATGCTGAATAGCCTGCAAAAGAAAAGAACAAAAAAAAGAGAAGATATCACAATGTTAGTTTGATATGGAAATATCAAATGGAAGTGCGGGAAAGAAAAAAAAAAGAGGAAAAGAACAATACCATGATGTCAGTTTGCTATGGCAATATTAAATAGAAATATGAAAAAGAAAGAAAAAAAAGGGAGAGGGAAAGAAAAAGAGAGAGACGGCACGGGTCGCCCGCCTCCGCCTCCGGCCCCGACGGACCACCCGTGGAGGGCATTTGTTGAAATCCAAAAATGTTATTTAAGTTCTTTTGAGAAGAGTTCCTGAAATAAAGAAAATGAAGCGGGTTGTCGCTAAACGGCCTTAAAATGACAAGGGTTGCCTTCGCCGTAAATCCCTCCGACAACCCGGCAAGATGTATATTGGGGATTTGTACTTTTATGCGCATATACATGCATTGAAAAGTCTTGCTAAAAATATTTTCAGGTCTATAAATCTGCATGGGAATTATTCCGCAAAAAGATAACTTTTTTTCCGGATATCCGGATGGTCAACCTGGATGCACCGGGACCACGAAGAAAGCACAGCGATTTCAACGCCTACCACTCGGCCGTACTGAGGTGAAAAGGAAATTTTTTAATCCCCGGGTTCCTTTTATAGCCAAGAGAATGGGGGCCAAGCCCCCTCCGCCCCTTTCTCTCCTTTGACGGCACGCGGAGGAAGGCCCGGAGGGACCCCCTCCGGTCCTTGTACCGGAGGGGGGTCTCCCCTGCTGCTGCGGACCCGGAGGGAGACCCCCTCCGGTGCATGTACCGGAGGGGGAGGCTCCCCCGCTACTGCCGGACCCGGAGGGAACCCCCTCCGGTCCTTGTACCGGAGGGGGGGGGGGTTCCCGGCGGCTGCCAGACCCGGAGGGAGACCCCCTCCGGTCCATGTACCGGAGGGGGGGGGGCTCCCCCCGCGGCTACGACCCGCTAGAGGGACCCCCTCCGGTTCCCTGTACCGGAGGGGGGCTCCCCCGCGGCTGCCACCCGCCGGAGGGACCCCCTCCGGTCCCTTACCGGAGGGGGAACCCCCTCCGGTTCCCTACATAGTAGCGGAGGGGGGTTCTCCCCTCTCCGTCCAATCCGCAAGCCCCCCGAAACAAAAAAAAAAGGGAAAGAGAATGATGCAAAAAAAAAACTGAAACAAAGAAGAGGAAGATGAAAAGATTACCTTGGCCTTTGGTATTCCACCGGAGGAACTCCAAGAGGTTTTTCACCACCCCCTCCGCCACTTGTGGGAGTTACTATAAAAAGGAGGCTACTCCAAGGAGCAAGGAGAAGAGAAGAAGACCGAGAAAGAGAGAGAAGAGAGGAAGAAAAAGACTTGGAGAGCTTTCTAAGGCCCAAGTCAAAAGAGAAAGCAAGAGGAAGGGTGCGCCCCTTTCCCTCTCACTATAATCCCATGGATTTTGTGTATTTCACATAAATACCCCTTCATGTATATTTGACGAAAATACCCTTTTAGTATATAAAAGGGGCTTCATGACGTTATCTAATGAGAAATACTATGACAATGTGGTAAAATTAAGTGAGCATGAAAACTGTGATTGTCATGGTTCTTGTCAAAATTATACAAAGGTCCCTCTTGGCGTAAAATTACACTATTAACCCAAAAGTTTTTAAAATTGTGCATATATATGTTCACAAACCATGAAAATTTAAGAGATCAAATGGGAAAAAAAGCTCCAACAATTGTTCTTGTCATGGAGAAATCTCTTTGGGTTGCAATAATAAAAATAAACATACAAGATCAAGCCTTATAAATTGCATACCCCAAAGTTATTTCATAATCACGTATATATTCGTAAAAACAAATTGAAAGTTGTGGAATATAATTCATCGGGATCATAAAAGTTACGTGTCATTCGAAACGACATATTCCCTTTTAAATATGAAAGGGCAAGGCCGCATAAGAGGATAACAAAAAAAGGTCACAATCAAATTTCCGCTCCGAAGGAAGCTAAAGGGGCTTTTCTTTCGTCAAGGGTAGCAAAAGATCTTTAGCAGTTTAACCAAGGGTATTCGGACTCGTCCGATGTAAATTAACGCCGACTTCGGTCGGTGGGGAAAAGTCTTGTACCCGAACCCTAAATCGTCTGATAAATTTAAAAAGATGCGGAATTCATATATATGCCAAATATACGCATATCCATCGAATGAAATTGAATGTTCCGAAAATAATTCCGCGTGTAAACACCTGCTCAAACCTGAACCTGTGAGACCTGGTAAAATCCCTGCTAGTCTTTAGAAGGATGGGCCTGCGGTCTGAGATAGACCTTGCAATCCCCGCCACCTAAATATGAGGAAAGTGATCCTCCCAATCAATAGAAACCAGAAACCTATCCAACCTAGAGCAAGAAGTATCAGGTCTCAAATTGGACCAAGTGAAGCAGCCCTGAGACATGCCTAAATCCACCAAAGTTGCCTCCTAGATAAGGTCAAAGAAATCTCCCATCTCTCCAGCAAAAGAAGTGTCTCTAGACCACTCCTATGGCACTGCTACTGCATTGAAGTCCCCTCTAACACACCACGGACGGCCCAAAAAAAGGTGGAAGGGGATCAACTCATCCCAAAACTGATGCTTCTCCACTCTGGGCTGGGGGCCATAAACCCCGTTGAAGTCCCAGGAGAAACTATCCCTGACGCCCCTACAATGTAAAAAGATGGCCCATCTGTTACTCACCCTATCATGCACCACCTCCTCCACCTCGAACGGATTTTAAAGGACCATAATCTCCCTGGATCTGCCAACAGCTCAAGAGGTGACCCCATGGGAAAGCCGGGCCCCTCCAATCTCCCTAAGGAGATCACTACCATCCCCTTCACACTTCGTCTCCTGTAAGCATAAGATGTCAATTTTGCACCTCCTAATCAGCTACCTCACTGCCCTCTTCTTCTCCACCCCTCCCAACCTTCTCACATTCCACGAAACGATCGTCATTGATAATTAGAATAAGGACCCTCTCCCCTGCCTTCTCCATCCTCACCACTCCTACTAGCCCTCGAGCGGAAGCGTGTCCCACTCCGGATGCTCGCACTCCAACGCTTATTGATCTTAGCGAAGATTCCCCTCAAGTCCTTCTCCGTCGCCTCAAAGGAGATCCCGATCTAGTCTTCTACCCCCCAAACACGCTCCATAATCAAAGCTTCAACTTCGATCAGCATCTCTCTCACTTCCTCAACCCCCAGTCTGTTACACCCACGCATCACCTCCCCCTCTTGCAACACCAATTCCCCTCCACCATCAGAGACATCCCCCATCAGCTGAACCATACCATCGAAAGGGGGGTCCTGGACCAGAGCGAGGGTAGAGCCCACATCCTATTCCCTGGACGACCCAGGAGGCAAATCGTCCACTGGGGTAGTCTCACGAGGGAGCAGGGCACCCTCCGTCTAAGAGGCCTCCATGCCGGCAAAAGTGCAACCATGAAAGGGATCCATACCACCCTCCTGGTGGTAGCCAAACTCCTGGGACAAGGGAGAGAGAAGAGCCCCCAAGTCTTGGGGCAAGGGGGAGAGAAGGGCCAAGGTCTCCGCAGAGTCCCTCACCGCCAACGGAGGGAGAAGAGGGAGATTGTCCCTTTCCACGGGGACTGAAGACAGATGCCTCTAGGAGAGCTCTTCGCCATGGAGTCCGACGGAAGGAGAAAGGACCACTAGATGAGGCAGAACTCCGGCCATTGGCGAAGGGACAGACGGCATCCCCGCATGAAGAAGAGCCGTCGGCGGGGCAACGGGACGAAGCCTTTAAGCGTCTACAACAATGGGGCGGGGGAGACGATGGCTATCAGGGCCGAGCGATCCGATATGCAACGAATCGGCGGATTTGGGTAAGTGGCGGGTCTGTAGAAAAGACCCGACAACTCGATGACCTACCGAACCAGCAGCCGAGCCGCTCACCCCCTCCACGGGCCGCCGCACCTAATCCATCGGACCCCTGGCTGAGCCAGTTAGGGTGTTCGAATTCGAACATCCCGCACTTGCCCACCCTGGGCCATACATCGTCTACCTCTGGCAAGCCCCCTGGTCACCCTAATCCTGTAGGCGGCTACTGCGGAAGCTCGTCCTCGATCCAAAGCCGCAAGACCACGGCGACTCCAATGAGGTCCAACAACACCACCGCTGGGATGGCCGTTGGAGAGGGCACCTGCAGTGTCGCCATCAGCGCCGTCCTGGAACCCACCAGACGGAAAACTAGAGAACCTTGCTCAACCTTCCCAAAGATTTGAGCGATGAAGCCCACCGTTCCTTCACAGAGGAACATTGGGATGCCTTCAAAGACCACCCTAAACCACCTTGCCAGAGGGTAAGAGAAGGGCCCCCTCCACTGCGTCCATCGCTGCAGCCGGAGGATAGGACCCCCCTCCGCTACCAGACCAGCCTCCGCCAGACGTGCCACTGCCTCAGGGATCTGCCCCACCACCATAAATAAATCACCGATCACCCGCAGCACCTCCCAGTCATCCTCGAATACCTCTGCCAGCCTACATCGGACCACCGCCGCCTCTGTCGATCCCTCTAGGAGCGAAGCAGCAAGGCTCCTAGACATCCAATCCAACCGCCGTGGCAGTAGCTCCGTAGGGAACTCTCCAGCATCTACCCATCTCCTGCTCCCGACGAAAGGCAAAGGCGGTGAACCCCGTACAACCTGGGCATAGGAACGACCATTCCCCTGGATGATGCGTGGTGCCACCACGACGGCCGGAAAGCCCCGACAAAAACAGCAGATGTGACCCCTCCGGCCACAACCAAAACACGTAGGAGCCCCAGCAGCATCCCAAACCCCCGTCCGGTGAGTGCTCCCACAGGGGGTGAGGCCCCCTATCGGAAAGGCATGGGAGCCTCACGACCCAAAGCTTCTCGCTCTAGAAAGGGCTAGAGAGAGAACAGACTTAAGATGCCACAAATTTTGAATGGCATATTCAAGAGTGTTAACAGGGAACTTTCAGCAAATCCCCTGTTAAAATGATGACTAAACCCTAAACCCCATTGGGTCAACCTTGTGAGATAGGGGAGAGGGTGATGCAATATTTCAAAAAAAAAACCATCAGAAATAGGAGGTTTGCTGACTTCTCTAAGCCTCTACCCCCATTGGGCAGCATTTAAGAGGGGGAGAGAGAGAGAGGGCAGGTCGAGCATGAGAAAGGCAAACAGCCATCACGTAGCTTTATTTCGTGGGGGAAATTTGTTTAAAAGCCCTTGGAAAAATAACCATTTGTTTGCACTTGCTCTCTAACACCCATCTGGTTGATTTGTAGAGGAGAGGGAGAGGGCCGCGAGTGAAGGGAGGGGCCATGGGGTCCTTCCTCTCTCTACTCTCCTCCCTTTCCTTATTAGAGTTCATGTTGGACTCTTCCTATTAATTAGAACAGAGAGAGGGGCCTGTGGAAGCCAAAAAAATTGATAAAAAAAAGAGAAAAAAGGACAAAAAATGAAGCCGGCCACCCCCTCCCTCATATGGGGGGTTTGGACAAGTTAAACCCCCCATTTAGGGGGTTTGGTCCGGATATACACCCCCCCCCATTGAGGAGTTGGACTGAATAAACCCCCCACCTTGGGGGTTTGGACTGATTAAACGCCCTAATGGGATATTTGTTCTGGTTAAAACCCTAAGTAGGGTACTTTGCTCCGGATAAACCCCTCATTCTATGAGTTTGGTCTGGATAAAACCCTAGATTGGCCACTTTGGACCGGTTAAAGCCCTAGAAGGGCACCTTTGGACCAGTTAAACTTGGTAACCACTCCTGGGCTCTATTAATACCCCAGTGGGACCCCCAGGTGAAAGACACAGACAGAGACACAGAGAGGTAGAGCTCTGAGGATCTTTGTGCTTGTGCTTTTAAAGGCCCATCCTTCGAGAGGGTTTGTGGTTGCGTTGTGCTTGTGCTCATGGTGATGGTATGTTATAAAACTTTCCTCTCCTAGTATGTGCACAACATGATCTTCATGTGATTTATGTAATTTCTATGGAGAAGATGATATAATCCCCCAACTCCCAGTTCATGTAAAAAAGGCCCATATGAGCCTCACAATTGTGCAAAAGTCTGGAATACACCCGGGAAATATATGCAAGCCCTGTTCATCTGCAAAAAGAGCGTTGTAAAACTCGAGAATTTGTCGAGAAAGTGGTTGAATCTCTCGAAATGGGACTTTGGACCCGTTAAAACCTTAGAATGGGCACTTTGGTCCGGAAAAAACCCTGGGTTGGGGACTTTACCCCGATTAAACCCATAAAACCCTCAAACTGGGACTTTGGATCAATTAAAACCCTAGAATGGGCACTTTGGTCCGGATAAAACCCTATGTTGGGGACTTTGCCCCGGTTAAACCCATAGAACCTTCAAACTGGGATTTTGGATCGGTTAAAGTCCTAGAATGGGCACTTCGATTCGGATAAAACCCTAAGTTGGGGGCTTTGCGCCGGTTAAACCATAAAACCCTCAAAGTGATACCCTGGGCCGGTTAAAGCCCTAGAATGGGCACTTTGGAACAGTTAAAACCCTAAACATGATATTTTTGGCTGGTTAAACCCCCTAACGGGGCATTTGGTTCGATTAAGACCCCAATTAGGTACTTTGCTCCGTGTAAATCCCTCATTCTTAGTGTGTGGTCCGGATAAAACCCTGGGTTGACCCTTTTACAGAAAGGGTATGCATAGATGCCCTTGTGGTTATGTCCCTTGCACCACTCCTTGTAAAGAGATTATAAGAAAATTTTCTTCCAGGAGGCAGAAACCCCCTACAAGGGAGAGCTACCCCTTGACCCCAATTCCTGACGTTGCGCTGACGGACGCATGAAACTGGACCACAATCCATAAGAACTCAAGAAATAGAAATAATCTCTCGAGAGTCTTTGACCAGCGCGCCTCCACTAAGGAGGGACTTGAGCCTCATGCCAAGATTACACGAAAATCCCTGTCCAGTCCAGACGTTACAAAAACACCCCTCGTCTATACAAACTACACAAATACCCCTAAACTTTTCTAGGAGTTGCAAGCCAACCCCTACTCAAAGGAAAATCGCAAACAAACTCGGAAATGGTTCAAAATCTTAAATAAACCTAAAAAAAGGGATTCACAATTGCAAATAAACCCATAAAGGGTCCACAATTGCAAATAAATCTAGAAAGGGTTCAAAATCTCAAATAAACCCAAAAGGGTCCAAAATTGCAAAAATACCCCCAGAGGGTTAGAAACTGCAGAAATACTCAGGAAGGGTCCAAAACTGTAGAAATACCCAGGAGGGGTCCAAAATTGCAAGAATACACCCAATAGGGTCAGAAGTTGCAAATATATCCAAAACAAGGATTTTATCTCTGTGAAACTCAAATTCAACGGTCTGTTCTGATGGTGGAATGAAGGCCAAACGTAAATCAAATGACCCGACTATGTAATCGGGATTTCATGTATTTTATAAAGATGAAATCAAAGAATAAAATATTTAATTTTCTCCTGTAAATGTGTATCTCTAATGGGTGATCTCTTTGATCAAATATGTTAAATAAAATCTCCAATATCATAGCGGATATTGTAGAGGTCGAAAAGCGTTTCTTTGACAGTTAATCAAGGTATTCGAACTTTATGCTGATGTAAATAAACATCGACTATGGTCGATGGGAAAATATCCCATACCCGCACCCAAATCGTCTGATAAACCTAAATTCACGGAAATAATAATACACCTGCTACTTAAATAACCACTAATGTGCTTCTTCTTCTTCAAATAAATATTTATTTATTTATTTTCGGGAGTTAAACAGGGCCGTAGGAGAGAGAAAGAGAGAGAGACCTGCCCCCTCTACTTTGCTTCTTCTCTTCCCTATTCAGAGTCCTATTTGGATTCTCCTCCCTCTTTTTCTTTTATTTCCCCCATTAAATAGGGGGGAAGAGAGAGAGAGAGAGAGAGAGAGAGAGAGAGAGAGAGAGAGAGAGAGAGAGAGAGAGAGAGAGAGAGAGAGAGAGAGAGAGAGAGAGAGAGAGAGATGGGCCATCGGGCCTTTCTCAACATGGGCAGAGAGAGAGGAGGCTGTGGGTAATGGAGGAGCCATCGGCCCCCTTTCCTTCTTCTCCTAAAATCTTTCTTAAAAAATCATTTATCTCCCATAAATGAAGAGACGGATGCATTTAAAAATTTAAACCTCATTGGGTTCAATGTGAACAATGGTTTAGATTTTTATGTATAAACCCCAGTTAAAACATGCAAATGACACCCCTTGCTTAACTCAGCCAAATCGGACAAGAGAGAGAGGAGATGCCAAGTGTGAACAGGGGTTTTTAGGTGTGAACAGAGATTTTCCTAAGTGTCAACAGGGTTCCGCTTTGTTTTTATAAAAGACCCCTCTTAAAATGAACACTTCTCTTTCTTTCCTCAACCACAATTCATCGGGCAAGAGAGAAAAGAGATGCTATTGGGCTGCTCTCAAAAAGAGGAGGGAGTAAGAAACTAACGCCATGTTTTTAGGATGCTGAAATGCACCGGATGAAGGTTGAATTTTCTATATAAACCCTTGTAAAATTGGGG